>SSSI01010271.1:0-34284 GCA_004796505.1 Oryzaephilus surinamensis
AGAACCATCATTAAAATGTTATAAATTACATTAAATTATAAAATATCAATTATTGAATCACAGGTAAAATTTATTTATCTGCTATTTATGATAAATTACAAATTGGTGAATTTTTTTAGGTCTATGGAATTAACAGTTTACAAAAATTGTTGGATAAAATTCTCAAAATGTAATTAATTTATTGTTATAAGTTCTTGTTTAATTTAAGAAATAAATATTGAAACTCTTAAATTAATAAAGTAGAATTATTTCAGTTCTTACAGTCATTGAATGAAATGAAATTAATTTTTTTCATAATACAACTGCCCTCTTGTCACGCCACTGCTACAACGTACGCCAATGAATTAGTAAAATCAAAATGGCGCAAGGTCATTGAAAAGTGATGCCCAAAACCCTATTGTTTAACAATGGAGTGTCGCTTCTAGTTGTATATATATTCTCTGACAAAAGTGTGCAAAACAGTCAACAATTTTAAAAAGTAAGGTTATGTAGGAAATGCGTAAGATATTACAGGAATACTTAATTGACAACTTTCATAAATGTCCAATAGATGACCTAAGTAGTATTGGGGGGTTTAAGAAAATGAAAAAAGGCATTTTTTTAAATTATAATCACACTTTATATACATAAAAAAACAAGTTATAATATATAAAAATCATGGGCTTATACGTTTTGGGTCGCGAGGGAACATACAAGTTTTCCGAATATTATCCAAACCCAAATACAGCATCACTACACGTTCCAATCCTATGCCACCCCCGGCATGTGGAGGACAACCATATTTAAACGAATCAATATAAGCGGAAATTTTTTTAAGATCTAAAAATAAGATAGATTAAATGATTTCTGTATCACTCCATAAAAAAAAACAAACAAATCTTACCAATTCCATGATGTTTGGCACGTTCAGTTAACAAATTTGGATCGTGAATACGTTGTGCACCACTCAAAATTTCTTCACCTCTCATAAACATATCATAAGAATTGGATTGTTTCGCATTTTGTGGATTCGGCATTGTATAAAATGGTCTTACTGCCAACGGATATTTATCCAAAATATAATAATCAGTACCATATTTCGCTTTAACCAATCGTCCCAATAGTTTTTCCGCTGGAGTGCTAAGATCCTCTTCTTCACCAACTTCAACACCGGCTTCGGCTAACATTTGACGACCCTGTGAATACTCCAATACCAATGGTGGCTCCAAGAACGTAAACGGTTCCACAGGATATTGTTGACCAATTATCTCCATTTCTTTGCTGAATTGATCACGAAGACCTTTAAAAATCTCCGTAAATACATTACCAATTGTTAACATAACTTCATGATAATGATAATTGAATGCCATTTCTAAATCCAAACCGGTAAATTCCGTTAAATGTCGATGAGTGTTAGAATCTTCTGCACGAAAAACGGCACCAATAGTGAACACTTTGTCAAAATCGGCAGCAATTGCCATTTGCTTGTACAATTGTGGACTTTGTGCCAAATATGCAGAACCTTAATAGAGAAATTTATTAAAATTACGGGCCAATTTATTGAATTTCATAATTGTACCTTTGAAATAACTAACAGTAAACACATTTGCACCACCTTCTGATGCAGCTGGTATGATTTTAGGTGTATGAATTTCGGTAAAACCTCGTTTAGTCAACGATTCACGGAATAATCTACAAACACCGGCTTCTAAACGGAAAATCGCTTGATTTGTTGGTGTACGCAAATCTAACACTCTATTATCCAGTCTAGTGTCTTGATTAACGCGAATATTCAATCCTTCTTCATCCTACAATTAAACAATTTGAAAATCCTATTAAATTAAAAAAAAAAAGAATCTACTTCTGGTTTTTCTGGCCTAGAAGCATCCTCTATTTGAAGGGGCAACTGCGGAGCCGAAGCAGAAACTACCCACAATTCGGATGCGATTAATTCCACATCTTGTTGAGTGCAACCGGCAACTGGAGCACCCACAACGGCTACTTTAGCCTCCACATCAACAATACTCTCTTTAGCAATACTGAAATAACGTGTATTATTAATTTTTTTGTCCTATAAATGCCTAGATTGGGGTATTACTTGCTGGCGAATTTAACCATACTCTTCGACACTGTTTCGGTGACATTTACTAGCACTTGAATGGTGAATTCGCGTTGTCGAAGTACGATAAAACATTGTTTTCCTCTGGCGCGAACAGCATGAAGTCTAGCTCGCACCCAAACTTGTTTTTCAGCTAAAGATTTGTTAAGGTCTTTTACATATGTAAATGTCCGTTTGATACTGGTTGTGTCCGAACGAATTAACGGTAGAACGCCATATCTTCCAGCTGATACGTCGATTTCTTCAGTTTGTGGTTGTTGAGCTTGACTGGCACCTTTATGTTCAGCCTTTTTCGCAGCTTTTTCAGCTTTTTTGGCCTCTTTTTTGGCTGCCTTTTTACTTTCAGGCTTCTCAGTTGCTTCTGCTTGCTTATTTTCTACCATTTTGCCCAACTAAATAGTAGATAAGATAATTAATAACAAATTAACAAATAAACATTGCATCAGATTTATTGAAATATGTTAACCTTATATGTATAAACTAAAATGGTATAGTAAAAAATAATAATTTTAATAAATTATCTACAAAATTTAGTTTCCTAATGATATAAAAGCACTTATATACCATTTCTAATAATTTTATACAAAATTGACGATTTTTATCAATAAAAATAGGAAAAATCCACCTACCGCAAGTTCAGTATAAAGTAAGGTTAGAAAATTGACAACTGAATGCTGCAACGGGCAACCACCAATACACGTATCATACTGTCAAATGTCATTAGTTATCATCGGTCGTCGGTCGTTAGTGTTATGCTTTAATTCTAAAAACATTTTCACCTCTTTTATACAGCATTAAATTAGTAAAATGGAAGTAGAAACAACAGGTAAGCATCAACATACACCTTAGTTTACGTACGTATCGTTATGATAAATATTACATTCATAGGAGCATCAGAATTGAATGATTCTAAAACAGACTCTAAAGAAAATGATTCGCCAAGAAGCGAACGATCCCGTTCAAATTCAGTGGAATCACATAAATCTGCTAAAAGTCCATCACACAAATCGCCATCACCACCACCAATAAACGGAGACCACAATTCACCTGTAGTATCAGAAAGAAAATCTAGATCCAGGTCTCGTAGTGGTTCACCAGCACCAAATGAAGCTAGTGTTAATAAATCCAGATCTAGATCCAGATCCAAATCAGGATCAGTACGTTCACGATCCAGATCGCCTAGTAATCATTCACGTCGATCTGTAACTCCAGAAGATCGTGAAAAATCCCGATCACGTTCTCGTTCACAATCCGGTTCAAGAAAAGAGTCTAGGAGTAGGTCTCGATCTGGCAGTGGTTCACGTAAAGGCTCCAGGTCTCGGTCTCGTTCAAAATCAGGCTCTAGAAGGTCCAGATCTTTGTCTGGTTCACGTTCACGATCACGTAGCCACCATTCAAGTTCTCGTTCTGGTTCTGTTAAATCAAATAGGAGTCGTAGTGGCTCCAGAAAGTCAAGATCAGGTTCCCGCCATTCGTCCAGATCACGTTCAGGCTCAAGACATTCAAGTAGATCACGTTCTGGATCGGCCCGGTCTAGATCAGGTTCTCGGCGTTCTAGATCTGGCTCCAGACGGTCCAGATCCGGTTCTAGACGGTCCAGATCTGGCTCTGCACGGTCACGATCGGGATCTATACGGTCGAAATCGGGCTCTAGATCTCGCTCTCGCTCCCGGTCTGGTTCACATCGCTCCAGATCCGGTTCTCGTCGATCCAGATCCGGTTCGCGTCGTTCCAGATCCGGATCAAATCGATCCAGGTCCGGCTCAAGATCTGGACGATCGCGTTCTAGATCACGTTCGGGTTCAGTTAGATCTAGATCACCAGCTTCTGGTGATGAAGGACCAAGTCGTAAAAGACGACTCGATTCGGATTCGGAAGAGGAAAGTGGTCCGAGTAAATCGAAAAAGTTGATTGGAAGTGACGATGAAGAGGACGGTGGTCCTTCTGTACCGGATGAACAGAACGTTGAACAAAATGAAGGGAATGAAAATGCTGTTGTGCCAGATATGTCCGATGATTCCGATGATGGAATTGATAGACGTGAACAGTAAGTTCAAGTAGAAAAATAATACAAATCTTACTTTAGTATAAATATCAAATATTTTTTAGTGAACGGAATGACGGCTTGTCCGATTTCGATATTATGCTTCAAAAGAAACGCGAAGAACAATCAAGAAGAAGAAAACGCAAAGACATTGATATAATTAACGACAATGACGATATAATCGCACAATTATTACAAGATATGAGACAAGCAGCTGAAGTAATTCATGAATTAAGTGTAGAATTAAAATTTATTATCAACGTTTCTTAAATTTTAGGAGGATAGAAGACTGAATCAAATGTCAAAACCAGCTACAAAAAAAATTGGAATGCTGAATAGAGTGATGTCACAATTGAAAAAGCACGATTTACAATTAGCTTTTATTGAACATAATGTATTAAGTATTTTAACAGACTGGTTAGCACCAATGCCTGATAGATCTATGCCATCTCTACAAGTTAGAGAACAATTATTGAAACTATTGTCAGATGTAAGTTTCATACAAAATACTAAATTTGCTGAAAATAACGTTTTTTGTTGTATTTGGTAGTTTCCTAGAGTTGATCAAGCGACATTGAAGCATTCCGGTATTGGAAAAGCCGTAATGTATTTATATAAACATCCAAAAGAAACTAAAGAGAATAAAGAACGTGCTGGAAAACTTATTAGTGAATGGGCGAGACCAATATTTAATTTATCTACTGATTTTAAAGGTTTTTTTAATGGAATTATGTCAGTTTATAATTTTTAACTTTTTTTAATTTTCAAGCTCTAACTAGAGAAGAAAGAATACAACGTGATTTAGAACAAATTCCAAAAAGACGAAGAGGAAGTGATGATAATTCATCTGAAAGGAAAGAGTTTACTAAAGCTGTCAGTTCGGAGGGAAAGTAAGTTCGTTAATACGTGTATGAAATCGATGTGTATGATTAATTGAATTTTGTAGGCCTTTAAGACCTGGTGATAAGGGTTGGGTAGCGAGAGCTAGAGTTCCCGTGCCTTCCAATAAAGATTACTTAATTAGACCAAAATGGCAGTCTGAAGTTGATATTAGCAGAGTATGTTAATATACTATTAATTTAATTTATATGTTATTAATGCGAATTTAATTTCCAGTCTACTAAGAAGCAAATGAATCGATTTGAGAAACATTACAAGAATTTCTTAGACAGTAAACGAATGAAACAAACCAGAAGGGCTGTAGAAATATCAATTGAAGGACGAAATATGGCGTTATAATATATTTTTTTAAATTTTACTTTTATTATGTTGTAATTTAAGTTAAATATGTATATTAATAGATTTGGTATTATGTGAAATTTGTTTTTTTCCAACGTGTAACGTATCTTTGTAAACAATTTCGATAATGCATCATTCGAATTTGATGTATGGTTATCTATCATGACAGGATTAGGTTCATTATAAAATGAACATTAAGTTTGGAGTACAACTTTTCATGAAGTTATTGGATTTTTAAACATAATTAAGCATATATACCAAGCCCTTTCCTCACTTATTACTCCACAATTTTAGATGAATAATAAGTATAGCGTTATGGGTGCGACGATTGATCATGTCAAGGTTTTATGATTAATAAATAAACGCTGATTTTTAAAATTCTGTCATATTTTTAACAATATCTACTTGGAAAACTGTTAAATAACCAAAATTTTAAAATAATAGTAATTGCGCATCCGCCAAAATTAGAAATTTAGTTTGAAAGTCAATTAATTTAGTGATAATATTCGCTATTTTCAAACGAAATACATATGTAGTTTTTTAATGTATTTATATAACGTAAACTTAGACATATGTATTTAATGAAAAACGTGTATTTAGTCATATTGAACTTTTTATAACTGTTGATAAACAGACGCATTTATCACAATTAATGCCATTCGAGATTTATATTTTGCATTTAAAAGGGTGCAACAAGTGTAATACACGAATGATAAATCGTTCTATGCAAAAACAACTAATTTTAAATTGAAAACTATTTCATTTACATAAAATATCTTAAATAAAGTAAGTTTGATGCCATTTAAAACCAATAGAACTTATATCTAAACATTAAACTAAAAGAACACAGTTGCGAAAGCTTCTCTAGCAGACTTCAACCTTCCTTAGGATTCCTTTTATTAGCATATATGCAAAATTTAATGTATTTATGAGGTTACTGACCGTGTGCATATTTCCGGGTTATCGGACTTAAAAGCTTCAGCAGCATGCATTTACAAGAAAAACGATACATTAAACAGAATTTGTGGAACAATAGCGCAATTTACGAGGAAAACCTATGTTTTATTTAACATCAACTTTAAACTTATTATTAAAATAGACAGTGCAACATTAACTGTTAGAAATTTGAAGCGATTTCTATTGCGTGCAACGATTTTTCATTTTACACATCATAAAACTATGATTTTATATAATTCCAATAATATATGTACACATAATTGTATTTGAAGTTATACTTAAGGATGAATTTGCTAATAACTTTTACATGTTACACAAAATAAGACCATTTTTGGTAAATCAAAGTCATATTACCAAATTAAATATGAGATTTTTTGATAAAAAATCATATTTGTAATATTATGTATCCTGTACAGTTTTATTAACAAAGTCAACTTTCATAATAAGCGTGCAATCAAGATATATAGGTGTATATTCTTAATTATTTATCGTTAAGATAATACGATAACACATTTTATAGTTGTAATAGTGCTGTCTAACTAAAAATAAAATTTATAGCGCTTTTCAAGGGTATAAAATTCATTATTTTAATGAAAAGAGTGCTACATTTGTAAGGAAGTGAAAATAAAATACGTAATGTAGAATAATGATGTACAGAGACTGACAAAAAGTATAAAAATCTATGATTTTGGCGGTCATTTAAACGTTCGTTTTTAATGTTGACTGAAAACTGCTCAAAATTCGAATTTTAAGAAAATAAATTCTATTTTGATAATTTATGCCTTCAATAGTTAGTACAGTATCCAAAACCTAGTTTTTATAATAAAATATACTAAATAATTTTCTTTTTCAAAAAACTTTTCCAACAAAGAACAGCTTTTACTATTATAGTTTAATATCAAAATAAAAAATTAATTTATTTCTTTTCAACAATATACAGACACTTATTCCTCGTGTTGGCTGGCACTTTGGTACCATATAAATAAGTATATATTGTCTTTTTTAATTAAGTTCCAACAAAGATTATGTCAAAAATGAAAAATTATTTCCTCAACTTATTAATGACTTTCTATAGAGAGGTTTTTATATTAAAAATTCTATATTAACAACCTACTTTATAAAAAAACCATAGCGAAATAAGTGAATTTTTCAAAAACTGACCCCATTTGGTACAATTAAGAGCCCTATTATCTTGCGTATATATAGGATGTGTATATTTAAATTTTAATTATATTTTTTGCGTATATATAATTATATATATACAACAAATTACCGTATTTTATGCAAAACAGTAATAATGGCAAGATCAAGGTTTCAGTCCAACCAACTCAATATTAAAATAAATAAAAAAAATCAACATTGACACCATTCCATAAAAAGGGATTAACATTAAGGTCTAATTTTATTATGCCATGATGGTGTATTTTCCTTTTTCCACCGCGTCATCATATCAATAACGGACATTGTATACGAATTTTCCGGCAAATTATAGTATATATAATATAAGATGAAGTTGAAACAAAGTGCTCCAGAAATAATAATAAATCACTGCCGTATTAAGCCCTCCCACACGATTATATTTTTGGTCGTGTGCTGGCATGAAAGAAATATAGAAGAAGGGGATGTGTGTTTTGTGTTTAAAAAATACAATAATATTATACATTTTATAGTGAAAATAAGCGGTGACGGCAAGTAGGTCGGTGGAGGAGCTTTCTTGGTGGGCTTTTCGCGCAGTTTATTACCATCGTACACGTTCTTAGTGGCGCTACAGTCGTATTATTAACTTTGAACAATACACACACTTACAATATTATTATGGTGCAATGTAATTTAATATAACATATTTAAAATATAACTTAAAATCAAATAATTTATGCAAATTATTATTAAAATTATTAATATATTAAAAGCTCTATCAACGATCGCGTTGTGTATTTAATTAATTGCTTCAAAATGTAGTTTATAATGATGAATTAAATTTGTTGTGCGGCAAATATAAACATTTTCAATATTATTGTTTGATTTTGTGGTGGCGAAAATGAATTCTATTTTCTATACGGTAAGGGGAAGCTATTTCATTATGTGGACAAATTTTTAATAGTTGAACGTGAAGCTTTAAAGCTCCAAGCGTACTTTCTTCAGTGTATTGCAAAGTGTTCATATTATTTTTTTAAATAAAATATGTGTTGATAAAGACACTAATACATTTTACCAATTTTAAAAGCTCAAGTCAATTTTGTTTGTATTTATCATTCAGTTCAAAGCAGTATTTTAGATTTACGAAAAATCTTTCTTATTATAAGAAAAAATTTTCTAAAAACTTTAATTGTCAAGAGCTTAATATTATTATGTCTTTGTTTAGAAAAACTTTGTTGTTGTATTGATAATTTAATCTAAAAGGAATAGTTTTTATATTATTTCAACATTTACATTTGCCATTAATGCCATTAATTAAAATTTTGGGATTTTCTAATGTTTTTTTTTGTAGTTAACATTTGATTCGGTCATGAAACTTAGAATAACGCAATCTGCTCTTTTGCCCATGAAATTTTAAGTAAAATTATAGCAATTAATACTTATAAACAATCTTCTGTTAATAATACGATAATATCAACAATAATAACTAATTGCTTTCAATAACAAAAACTTTACGCTTTTAGATTTGTTTTAAATTCTAATGAAATCCAATCTACTTTTGCGAATTTATGAATTATATAAAAAAATCTGCACTCTAATTGTAAAATGGCTCTATTAAAATATAAATTTCACTTTTAATGATGCAGTATTATGATCCATAAATTATAAAATTTTACTTTTTTATCAGATAATTTAACATAATGATGACAGAAAGTTTTGAACTACATGTGCATGTTTTGGATGATAAAAATTTTAAATTATAACAACATTGTGTTGAATTCTGCCTTTTAGTAATTGTACTAAGTATTTTTAAATTACATAGTTAGTGAAATACAATTTAATTATAACATGTATAATACTTATTATAAACATCTATCAAAATTCAAAATAGAATTCCAATAGATATTTAAACATCTATTAATAGATTGAAGAGCTACTTAATTACGCGATTTATTTTAAGATTGCATACAAGAAGAACTAGGAAGTGCATCTAAATCGAACATTAATATTGTAAACATAAATTTATATGTTTTCTTTTCAAATTGTTAAATTCATTATTTTTGAATTAAATTTGAGGAAATGAGTTTGCAAATTGACTTTCACAATATATTTTTACGTCAAAACATACCCCAGACCTAAATAAATAATAAAATAATTGCAAAATTATATGTTGCAGGGTCACCATTCATTATCATATTATATATTTGTAATACATTAACCTAGTCTAACCCCAAATGAATAATTTATGTGGTTATATCGATAAGTAATAAATTGCAAATGCGGAATCAGACAATTTGACGCTTCGTTAAAATGTTTAAAATCACTTAAATTGACAACTATTTTAGTCTTTAACATTCGAACCAAATTAAACTTCCAACAAAGCTCTATAAATATTGAAAATGAACCATTTTCTTAATTATTCTGCAGTGGGTAATTAATTAGAATTTAGAACGCAGTCGAAATACAAAACCATTCTAATGGGTGCTAGTTTCAAGGGTGAAAATGGTGTCTAAATTTATATATAAAAGTGTAATATTAAAGATTTTTCTCTTTGGCATTGAAACTATTATAGAGCTTATACTTAGATAACCAAATAAATAGTCGGTCCACACAATTTTGTAGAAAATAAACATGCACCCGCAATTCTACCGATTTAAAATTCAGATAAGAAAATATTGACACGATATATGTATACAATAAAGGGTTAAACGGCCCACTTATTACCAAATTGTTATTAATATATTATTTTAAACAAATTGTATTAGTATTAATTACAAACGAAAGTAATAAAGGGAAATTTGTTGTGCATGAAAATTATTTGAATGGTGCCTTTTAATAATGTTTCGTATTGATTTTTTTATTTAATTTATTCATCCTTTCGAGGTGAACTCCTTATTATTCAATGAAAACAGTCACTTGTAAATGTCTAAAATTTTCTAAAAAGCGCAAAATTTAGTCAACCATTGTATGTAATAATTATCGAATAATTGTCAATAGTTCTGAAGAGAAAATTTTTAATTATTGACCAGTATTGAGGCTAGTACCTATTATTAAATAATATGTTCACTTGGCCATTTACAGTTTTCTAATAATAATGTATACCTAGTTCAAATAATTCCATGTTTATATTTGAGTTTACCTTTCTGTAACTAATTAGTTAGAATCATATTTCTGTTGTAACTGAAAATTGTTCTGTATTATATCCACGCAAACAATTTTTCTGTTCCAATTATTGTAGTAAGAACAAAAAAAAATAAAATAAAATGAAGTTTCTATAATACATACTTATATGTTGTAACTCTTAATTAGAAACTATAATATTAATGTTATGCTCCATATAATGGTGTGGTTGTACTTTATTGTACAATTTTTTTTACGATGTACGGAAGGATGATTTTTATTAAGTAACATAAACTGTAATTGTTGTATAATTTAGTCATTATGCAACAATTTAAAAGGATAAAGAAAAACTATAGGACCAAACAATAAATAAGTTAAAACAAAAAGAAATTAGTCGAAAAGAAAATTAATTAAATGCCTCAGATTCATAATTGGACAACTTTTGAATGTTTCTTGTATATTGTTGTTATATTATGGTTTATATGAAATTGCGTGTCTCTAAACAATTTTTCCTATTTATATAATAAAAATTGTAATTATACAAATATAAATTATAAGTTCAATCCAATTCAAAGCCTGTTTCAAGTCAACAATTATTTAGACAACTGAAAAAAATAACTGTTTTCTTATATACTAATTCTACACATCCTGTACAATATGATAAATTAAGCCGGATGTAATTTTTCTAATTTTTTTTTTGTTGTGTTCTTGTTACAGAAACGTATTTTTGGTACTAGATGAAATTAGAAAGAAGACTATATGGAATGATACGAAAAAAATGTCCATTTAAAAATAAATATCATTTTCGTAGAAAATGCGTTCACCAGAACATAGAAGAGCTGCTTCACCAAAAGCAGGCAAGAATTTCGATGTTGATTTACATTTACGATATTTATCACCAGGTGCTTTCACGGTTTTACCGCCAAACAGTGGCCCACCACCCGATCCACCATCAGCACCAAACCCTTACAGGTACAAAAATTAAAAAATTCCAAATAAAATAAAACTAAAAAAAAAATTAATGGTTAAATTTTACTTTTATTAGACTAACACCGTCGGTAAAAAGGAATAAGCACCAATCATTTGCAATAATTGGTGAGATAAATGGCAGCCAACCAGGCAGTAGAAGTTCATCACCAACGACTGGTGGTCGTGTGAGTCCATTTCGTGGTCATGGATTCAATCCAACTGGTTCCCGATTAGCAAGTCCATCACCATCACCGCCCCCAGAAGATGCTCGTTTAACACCAACAAAACTACAATCACCATCGAAACAATCAAAAATACCACAATATTCAAAACGTGGCAATAATGTGTTTGGTGATCGTGTATCACATTTACAATCACCACCAACGAAACGACGTTTCAATCAGAAATTGAGTCAAAGTTTAACGAATTTACAAGCCACAACAACAGTTAAACGTCCACCACAAAATCCAAAACGCACCACAAGGAAAACATCCTTTCATCAATTGTCTCCGATAGTTGGCAGTTCGCCAGAACCAAGTCAATCGTTGTCTTCCCCTTCAAGATTACCAAAAAGTCAAAGTCAACCGGCTAGTCGAATCACATCGCCGTCGCGAAGGCCGCCACCAGCGGCAGCGAGAACGACAAGAGTTTCCATAAATCGTCAATCAACTAGCTCCGATTCAAGTCCAACAAAGAATCCAACATCGCCTACACGTATACCAGTTAAACGGTTTAAAAATGTTCAATCGAAAGTAAACAGTTTTAGTAGACCAAATAAACCTCAAGTGCCTCCAAAACCTGCAGAGCTTAGTACTAGTGAGCAAACTGACACAGATGCTAATAAAAAACCAAGCACTATGAATCGACTGAGAAAAACACAGTCGAAATTAAATTTAACAAGAATTACAACTAATAATAATCAAAATAATAATAAAAATAACAATAATAATAACGATAAAAAACTTTCTACTAACAAAAATTTATCTAATAATAATAACAATATTAATAATAATAATTTAACAAAAGGTGTGACGGTTACTAATACCATTAAAAATATGAAAAATAAAGCGAAAAATGCCAAACCAAAGAATGATAAGAACGAAGAAACTGAAGATGAATCGAAGAAAACTTTATCTGATTTAATTCAACCATCAGCAACCACCGTAGTATCCAGTACGACAACAACGGCTACAAAACCGCTCAAAATTGAAGCAAAAATTGATCCACCAGTACAATATGATCCGCCGAAGCCCGTTTCACCAATGGTGGATGGACGAGTTTTGAGTGCTACAAGTGTTTCCAATGCAATGAATCGTATGAACGACACCGTTTTGGATACACAAACTTTAATTAGAGATCATGCTCGATTTTCACCAGCAGCAAAAACGATCCTTTCAATGAATAGTGCCAAAAGAGCTTTACCGACAACAGTGGAATCGACAACGACAACAACAACGACGACGACAATCAGTACAAATAAACCAGTAATGGCAGAAACGAAGAATCAAACAAATCATGTTACACATGCCGGTGTTATTGATGGGAAAATTTTGGAAAGCAATATGAGTAAATTGATATCACCGGATCATAGTATTGGCAATTCGGTGCATAAAAGTGTTAATGAACGATTGGTGGAAGGTAGGACAGTTGTGGCTGGTGATGTACAACCGATTCGAATCACTGTTAAAGAGAAACCATCGGAAATTGAGGTGCAAAGTGGGAATGTAAGGGTTTCCGCTAATTCGATGAATGGATTGACTGATAGACCAAGGTAAGAAGTTTAATCAAGAATTATTATAAAATGATAAAAATATTAATTACGATTTTATCAATTAAAAAAGAAGGTTATTGTAATCGGACGTAGGTAATTAGGGACATTTTTTTTAATGTCCAAATACTATTAAATTATAATTTTACTTTTTATGTTTCTTAATTTAAGATTGTGTAAAACTCATCGACACAATTCGCTAAGCTAAATTAAATACATTAAATTGTACATATATGTATTTTCTTTATAATAACTATAAATTACTTATCGTATTATACTTTAACTTAATTTGTCAATTTTAAATTAAAGGTGTGATTAGTTTTAAAAATAAAGCTATTTAATTATTTTAATGATAAAATACGAACACAATCCTCTAACGAGTTAAAACAGACAATAAATAAAATAAATTCATACAATGCCTCCACATTTTATCGGTTTAAATTACGCTATTAAAAGCACACTAATTAAACGAAACATGCAGCAAAGTTTTAAAATTGCTGAAACTGAAATTATTTTGAATAATGCACGTCCAAAATGTAAAATTATACTTATATACTGAAATAATAAACGTACCTAATTTTTTAAGATATTTTTATTATTACATTATTTTCTCATCGCTAATTATAACTACAAATAGGTTTCTTTAGGATTTCAATGTCCACGTTTTCTTTATCCTGTACAAAAATAGAAAAGTGGAAATTTATTAAAAATTGCCATGTTAATCACTCATCTTGTAACCTTTAAAGATTTTCACAAGGACGTATAATATTTAACTGTTGAAACTTTCTCTCTACACGCACGAATATTCATACGAAAAAAAGGGGCGAAATATACATTTCCTCATAGTGGTCAGTGGACCACTAACCCCAATAAGGGACTAAAATTAGCCAAAGCCTCATTTTTCGGTTTTCAGTTAATTATTTTTAATTATTAAACTTACTAACACCAATTTTCCTGTACATTTATAACCAAATTTAGAATTTTTGTGTAATAATTTACAATTTAAATTTAATTATATTATTCATTTCAATTAAAATTGCATTTATTAAATGTAATTATGGCCGTTGCTAATGCTATACCATTTTTTTATGGTATAGTTTAGTCTCGAGTTTAGTTATACCAAAGTTTCATTACTTCTTGTTTTATAACTTTTATTGTAATTTACAAGAAAAATAACAGTAAAAATAAATTTACATATAAAATTGAACTAATTTGAGCTATAAAATATAGTTGGTCTCGTTTTCGAAAAACTTTGTAATAATTTAAAAAATTCTTCTTACTAATATTTTAATTTTATGGCAATTTATTAATAGGAATAATTCGTAATAAGATGTCTTAACCGTTGCAGTCTTTGTTTTAAAATAATATTTGCTTAAAGCATGTAAATATAAAAAGTTAAGGGTTGAATATTACTGGTCTTGAAGTAACAGTCACGTGACTGGTCAGTTGAATGTAATAATATTGCAAAAGATCACGCAAAGAAAAACAGGGATGTCCAAAGATTTTCTTAAAATAAAACACGTACCATATCAATGTGTGCATGTTTGTTATTAAATTGGATAAATATAATATAACTATATAAAAAAACTGAAAGAAAATGTTCAGTTCTTGGAAAATACTGTAGATGGAACTAAATATTTCATATTTTTAAGAAAATGTTCATAAAATGGACATAAAACTATAAATTGTACCAAGGTCGGTTGTCCTTAAACGTGTCTGTCCTTCAAATGAAGTCACAAACGGTTTATCGAACCCTTTTCCACCGAAGGTTGAACATGGTGATAAATCTTAAGGGTAAACTTTTCACGAGTGCTAAGGTTATTCGCTATATATTTCACAATTATAGCCTTTTCGTTTCATTTACGATTAAATAATAAAATAATAAAGTACACTAAATAAATTATACCTATACAATATTGTTCTATAATAAAATTTCATAATCTGAATTGGAAGATGAAAATGTTTATGATCGAATATAGAACAATTCAGAATTTTAAATTACATACAATTTTAAATTCAAAGATAACTGCTATTAGATAAAAACGAATCCCAGTCGTACGTGGTTTTTATTTTTAAAACATTGGCAAACGGAAAATGAGAAAGTACGAGTGCAAATTTTATAAAATGCAACCAAGACAGTGCTGTCCAAAATCTGACGATCTTTTCACGTGAACTGCTTCTTCTACAGAAATTTATATGGTCAATTTTCCCGAAAAGGAAAATATTAATTTTTTGATGAAGTTTTTAACAACATCAACTTAATACTAGGTACGAGTATATTTATTCTTTTTATATTGCAGCTCATTTGAATATGAACAAAGTGTAAATCTAAAAACAGAGGCGCCAATTAATCGCCCCCAGAGTTATTTCATTGATTTTTCCATGCATTTGCATTTGCATTTCTTATTCAAGTATCAAGTTATTGTTTCAGTTCATTAGCCGATAATGTATACTTTCGCTAAGTTTAAGTTGAATAATTTTACAGATTTTTTTAGGCTTTCTTATATTTTTATACGTAGGATCAATAAATATTATTATATTCGTAATAATCATCATTAATCATCATTTTTCACATTAAGTATACTTCAAGGATTTTCCTACACTATTAATTTATTTTCCAATACAAATTTTCATCAACAAAGAGAAGGTTGTTTGAATATATCAAAAAAACTGTTTTGTTGAAATATAATTGAAGTCGATAATACTAGTTTAAATTTTAATGTATACAATTAGAGACTAGTACGACTGTGAAATGCGATTTTCCAAAGAATTTTTAATTATTTGAATATTCATTCGTATATTATGAAGTTTTCCGTTTCACAAATGAACAAAAAAAGAAACTCTTATCATAATGGCATAAAATTTGTTTCAATTTTAACTGTTTTGCTTTTATATATTAACGGTTTTTGTGTGTTAATGGAAAGCCTTTTTTCTGAATAAAATTTTTACTCATAGTATAATCTATCACGCAAAGTTCATTTGGATTTTTTCACACTATTTATCCGCATTTGTAAACATTATTCATAATTATCAAGTTTTCTATAGAAATAATTAATCGTTAAATTTAACCAACGCTTTATTGTCTATTTATTGAATTTTTATTGAAACGATGCACGGTGATTTCAATGAGCGACAAAACACGATTATTAGCTGTATTTTTGTGTTTTTTTAAATTAATTTTGAAAGAATGTAAAACGATTTTATCTCAATGTTCCTAATAATTTTACGTTTGGTACAGATATATGAAAAGTGTCCTTTAAATTTTCAAGGAAATACAAAAATAATTAATTTCATTCCCACAAAACGATTGTTTCGATTTTTAAGGCAGGTTAGGAGAAAAACTCTTATACATGTATTATGGGGTGTAAAATTCTTATAATATTTGCTTGCGTGTTATTAAAGTCTAGAATGGTCAGCAAGTGGAATATAGCGTGTCCATTTTACAAGTACACATAGGCGTACATCAAATATGTGATTTTAAATTTTACCGATTGAAAATTTCACTTAATTTAATTACAAATATTTATTTACAACAAAATTATGTGAACATTTCATTGTAAATACTTGACACATCAAAAAAAAAATTAGAAATCATATCTAAAACTCGTTAAATATTTTATATTAATAATTCATTCCGATATATTGACGTCAATGGGGATGATTTTCGTCAAAATTATGTTATTCTGCACAACATATTTTCATTTGGTTGAGTGTTTTCAACAATATTATATAATATTTGGAATAATGGCCAGTAATTACTAACCTTGAGATTTATTAATCTTGATGTAAGAACACGGCACGCCTCTGCAAAGGGTTGGACGTTGTCCAGCACTTATAATGTAAGATATTTTCTACCCCGCATTGATGTTTTGAACGTTTTCATGGACGCGTGGAAAGTGCGAGTCTTTTTAAAACACTCATAAAATATATTTTAGCCATATTAGTGTGGATAAAAAAAATCAAAATAAAAACAAAATTAATTAATTTTGAAAATAAATTCGAATTCGGTTAGTGTTAAATATAATTTTTGTAGACGAAAAAAATGACTTTAATAACAGTGAGTGTAATCGACAAATATAAATGGTACCTATTAAGAAAAATAAATTATTTTCAATTAGTAGTATTGTTTTTATCGCATTTTTGTATAATTTGAAGTAACGCACTTTTGCATTTTATTTGAAGAGGTAGAAACTTCATGTAGAATTTTTTTAATTACTGTTTCATATTTTTTTTCTTGTAGAAAAAAAATGTTTATAAAAATCAATACAAATGCATAATTAAGTTACACATAAGCACGACAAAAAGCGTGCAAAATATTTATTTTCTACCAAAGAGCAACTTAAAAAAATCATTTTTTATAATACATACTTATTTATTTGAATGTTGTAAAGAATTTTATTTGAAAATTAAAAAATTAAATTAATGCAATTGTGTTATGACAAATAAAAAGAAGAGATTATAGATAAAAAAATGACATTCATTTATGTTATGCCTTTGCATGAAGACAATAATGGTTACGGGAATCTTGAAAATGGAGGGTATGGATTTAAAGTTTTACTATTTCACGATAAAATCTATTGTATTATGCGTGTTAGGTTAATTTCATACAACACTATACTTATTTTACATATATAAGTATATATAATATAAGAAAACTTGGATCGAACATTCAAATACACATTAATGTATACGGTTTTACTATTTTTACAAAAATTCAAAATTTATAGGAAAGTAGGTAACAGTTTTCTAGAACACTTAGGTAAATACTTACATAAAAATTGGAACGTCATAAAATTTGATGTAACACCCTTCACATTATTTTTTTAAATTCACTCATGTTAACTTAAAAGAATCTGGTTTTAAACTAATCCACTTAATAAAAATTTTTTTGATGTTTAATTTTTGACTTCTTTAACAAAAAAACTAGTTTTGAATTTTTATTTTTTACAGTAAAATCTAATCAATAACTTTTCACAAAAAGCTGGTAATTAAGACTCAACATAAAATCAAAAAATCTTTAGTAGATTTCCCGAAAATTTGTCATTTACGATCGATAACAATTGTTTCTTGATTACAGTTTGCCTCCAACAAATCGCACACCGCCTAATGAACCGGAAAACACGGAAAATGACGGCCAAAAATCGAATGCATGTATACGATTTTTCAGTTCAGTTAAAAATAAGTTGACTCGCAACAACAATAATAAAGATGTTACAAAGAAAACCAGTGTTAAGTCAACGGAAAGTAAACCAAATAGTGAAGATACTGAGAATGAGTCAGAAAAAACGGGTTGTTTCCGTTGTGGCGGTGGTAAAAAGAAAAAGAAATCTGAAGTACGTATCAATATTGAAGATGAAGACGATGATGGCACAAAGAAATCATGCTTGGATCGTTTGAAATGTTGTGGAAAGAATAAAGTTGGTGATAATACAAGTTGTTTTCCAACTGGAAAACGGAAAAATAGTTGGGCCGAAAGAAGAAACAGTATTCTTAGCGATCCACCTCCACCAACGTAAGTTTAATATTTGTTTCTAGAGACAATTTGATAATAAATTGGCGTTCTTTTGTAGATCGAAATGTTCAAAAGATTGTTGTCGAAAATTTTGGCGAAAAGTATTTTGTTTGGATTGTTGTAAAAAGAAGCCAGTTGAAGTAAATGTCAGTCGAAAACCTTCCACTGTTAGCAAAAAGAAAAGCTTAACTCCTACCTCTATGGCACCACCACCAGAAGTAATAAATTCAAATTAATAAAATTTTAATAAACACAATTAAATTGTTCTTTTTAGGACACTCGATCTAAATTAGATATGAGTCTAGTGGAACATATGTCTCATATGCGAGCAGCAATTCCTGTTCTTCCAATTTCTTTAGCTTGGATATGTTTAGTATTCAATGTTGTCGCTCCAGGAACAGGTCCGTTTTTTCCCAACTACAAAAAAATTACACTACAAACAATATTACTAATTAGTTAATTACTGGTTATTTTTTAGGCACATTTTTCAGCGGTCTATTTTGTTTGTGCGTTGGAAAGCCTCGTTTCTCGCAACACGATGGTCCGAAGCCCCGAATTGGTGCTTTCATCATCAACTGTTTTGTGGGCTTTGGACAATTTTTTACAGTTCTTTTTTGTTTAGTGGGTTGGGGATGGTCTATATGGTGGGGTGTTACTATGGTTAAACTTTCTAGTAAGTTATAATCAAATAAACTTGTTACGTCTTTAACTTTTTCCGATTCTACAGAAAAATATCGAAAACTTAAGCAACTTCAAGCAATTGAAGAAGCCAATGAAGCAGCAGAAGCAGCTGCTGAGGCAGCAAATCCAAAAGCGAAAAAAGGACGTGACGCCGAACGTGGTTCTTGAAATAAACATCTTTAGAATGGAATCACTTTTTGGTCTTTTATTAAATAAAATTTTTACTATTCGGGTTTTTCTATAAATGAGTCTAAAAAATGCAGATATATTAAAGGCCCCAACAATAAAGGCATTAGTATTAAGGGACCATCTTTTACTTTAATTTTTTTAGGAAAGAAACTAAATAAAATTTCTTAAATGCTTTGATTAAAAAAATTTTGAATAAGGACTCTTCTCATGTTTTAAAAACCCTGCATTAAGAAAAATTTTAATAAAAATTGTTGAATCATTTTTGCTGGTCAAGAATGATGTTTGTAATAAATTGTAGATAAAAATTTTAATCCATTTTATTATAAAAACATCGTAACTATTTTTTGTAATATAGCATTTAAGGGTGAGGGTTGTTATATTTAATAATCTCATATTTATTATATTTGTATATAAAATATGTATATCTTACAATAAAATTTGGAGTTTTTGATCTAAATTCGATGTTTTAATTAATTTTTCATTAGTCGATTATTTTTAGTATTTCAGAGTCGATCTGAAATACCAGTATATATTTCATTTACTTATCAAGTCGATCCAATATTGAATCAAAGAATTTCGCCAAACATCTGTATGGGGTTACAAACAGGAAGAAAGGATTCTTACAGTTCAAAAACACAAATGATTTATAATTCATTTTACTTATTTCAGCGACGAAATATATATATATAAGATATTTACATTATTGAAAAAATGAATTGACTTTCAGTAATACTGAAACCTAGTCAGTCTGTTTTTGTAATAACATGTTCCCATTTTATTTTTATTTTCAGATATTTATTTTGTTTCAGAATGTTTTATAATAAGAGCATTATTAAAATTTATTATTATAAGAACAGAACAATTACAAAAAAAGATTGCTAGCATAGTATAATAATAAATTATACTAATTTGGCATACAATTACGCGTATAATTTTATAATACTTTATTTAAATCATTTATTAATTAAATATATATATTATTTATTATATACAACACACAGCATCGGAAAATACATACATTTACTTAAAATTTAATATATTTCATTTTTTTTTGTGTATTTTATGATGTATTATTTTTGTTGTTGTATATTTTGGTATGTACGCATGTTTTTTATGTATTTTTGAACGTGTAAGCTTTGTGGGTGGGTTGCTTGGTTGGTATATTATGTGTTTGATTTATTTCTTTTTTTGTCTCCCTCTGTGAGATAAAAAATATTCACGCATACACATATATAGCAACAATATTATTTAAACATTTCAATGTAAACAAAATGGACACGTATTGGTGTTTAAAAACATTTTGCAATATTATATACATTGAGAGATAATAGATATACGTATATTAATAGTGGTGAATGTGTGAAAGTTTAAATATTAGTGATTCAGGTACGATTTAAAGTTTATTTTAAATATTTGCACAAATTCAAGCAAATTCCATTAACAAGTAATTGGCGAAATTAAAACAGTCTTTATACAATAAAATTATGTTCAAATTATTATCACAGCACAGAGAGAAACAAGTATTTATTTAAAAGTTGCACATGAAAGGTATCAAGAGTTTTTGGAGAGTAAAGAGTGTGATAGACAGAAAAGACTACCACTGCTAGAGGCACAGTTAATTGACTCAACTAATGTTTTCTTTTGTTACGACATATATTATAATAGAGAATGCAATTTGATAGAACACTACAAAATAAATAACACACAGGAACTGACTGATAGTTCATTGATTAATTAACATAAACAAATCAATATATTAAATAATAAATTTTGATTATTTTATTCCATATGCAAAATAGTTCTTTCAATATAAAAAATGGGTCTAATTTTCCAATTTATTTGAAAAGTTAAGCACAAGCCAAATCAGTCTTCCTCAGTCTTATTAATCATAAATTATGTGTAAAAAATGTTTTTTTTTTTTTGAAAAGAAACTAAGATATAAAAGCAAGATGACAGTTAAAAAAAAAAGAACATATAATTACATCTGACTAGAATAACTTTAATTAAAAAATACAAAAACTGAAATCAATCAATGAACATCAGATTTATCACCTATTTTAATATAATAATCACCATCTATAAAATATTTTCTCATTTAACAATAACTATCAACTATAAATATTTGTGCATTTACTTAAAATTGTTATTTTCTTAGTATTATTGGTCTGGTCCAAGACCATTATTGAATTTTAAGTAAATGCAACCACAAAATAATTCTACAACCTATATTTATATAGTACGAATAATACTAATATGTGATATGAACTATCTGTCTTTTATAATATTCTTTTTTGTTAATTTATCTAAAAAAAATCTAAACATCAAATAACAGGTTTTTGAAAAACTGTTAATTCAATTTAGATTTAAAAACAAAAATAAAAGAGAAAATTAGTTTGCAACTATTATTTTTATTGCACAGAGAAATATCTTTTATTTATTTATTAACGCCATCATACACAGACACTTTTTTATATATATAATATTTATATGTATATATTTTATATATTGACATTGAAATTTTTTTCTTAGTTATTACACACTATGAGCCCCAGTCCATAAAATTGTATTTTAGGTCCATCTAATAAAAACAAACTGTGGCGCATATGTTTTTTAGGAAGACATTTAACTAAATTAGCAGTATTTTCATTATTTTTTTTTGTTAAAAGCCTACAAATTTGGCCACATGAAAAACAGAAGATATTTATTATTACTATTATTATTGTGATATTAAGATTGATATACACTAATAAGCTGAAAAAGTTGCCAGCCTTAAATATTTTTAAATAAATAATTAATAGAGATTCTGATTTTTGATTTACAAACTCGTTAGTATATATCAAACTTCTTAGTTATTTTAATTTTGTGATGTGTTTTTGTTTCAATTTATTTAAATATTCTGGATAACATATTAAAAAATATTTATTTATTCTTAGAGTCATTGATAAATGATATGTACCTAAAAATATGTTGGTATTTTAATTTCGTAGTAATGATAATTAGTTGTTCAATATTGACTTTAGTTACAAAACATTTTTAAATTAAATCGACCTGTAAATTGGATCCCAAATTACTCATGGTTCATTTTGAAAAATTGGATAATTTTCAAACAAAAACATTTTACATTTTTTCATTTTGTACAATAATGTTACTATTTTTTTTGTTTTTCATATTATATGGGATCCAATTAGATTTATTTTTTAGAATTTGAAATGAAATAGAATATCAATAGTCTATACATTAATTACATATTTTAGCGTTGGCAAAAATTTTTTTGTATCTTATTATTATTTTGTGAATAAATTAGAATAAATTACTAAAACTTAAAATTTGACATGCACATAATTTAATCTACATAAAAAAAGGGTTTCCCTTCATTTAATTTAACTACTTAATGAAATAATCAACAAATATCTAAAATTTCTATCAATAATAAATAGTTTTCTAACTGCTTTTTTCCTCATTATTTTTAATATACATAATATCTAAAAAATGTCGTTGCAATTGTATCATATTTTTTTTACTTATTGTGTGTTTGACACAAAAATTATTACAATTAATTTTACGATATGTACGCACTAAAATATTGTTGTACAAATTATACAATATATATAATTTTTTCTTACATATATAACCTTATTACAAACATTTATCTTATTTTTTTTTTTAATTTTAATGTTGAAAGTGGCATTCAAAAAATAATTATACAAATATCGTATTATAAATACATATATATCATATATATATTCTTTTAAACTTTCCTTAAACGAAATACAATAAATTCAATTAAATAACAAATTAAAAAAATAGTTGTGTATTGGTCAACGAGTATTTAAAAAATATAAACTGAACAAACAACAAATCAAAATAATAATAAAAAAAACACGAACCAAACTGAACTAATGATATACATAAGTAACAAAGTACGAATAAGTACTTAACTTAAAACTTATTATAAGATTATGTTTCACTTATTTAATACATACAATATGGAAAAAGATATGTATTAGTAATATATATTAATTAAGGGCGGGGAGGTGGGTGTAGTGTTTTTTTTTTAGCAGGAAAATCAGTAATGACAGAGCTTTAATGTTCTTGATCTGTACGTTTCTCTCCCGCTCCATTGGAATTATTATCCCCGTTCCTAATTGTCATGCTACGTGACGATGAGAAACATAATTTCATTATGAATGGAAATTTTGTACCTATAAACAAATTTCCCATATATAAATACAAAATAATTTTAAATCACAATTTTCCGCGGTACTTTTTTTTAAAACTGGTAATAGTTACCTATTTGTTATACAAGTGCGGAAAAAAAGTATTTGCAAAACTGAGTATATTTTGAAAGACGAGGCGAAGCAGAGTCTTTTAAAGGTAAGATTTTACAAATATCTTTCCGTCCGAGTAAAACACAAGATTTTTGTAACAAACATTCGAATTTATTTATTTTTTTTTAATTAAAAAATTAATGGTTGCTTGAATTTAGGGATACTTATTATTTTTTTAGTTGGTAATGAAACAATTGAACAAATTTGCCAACTATCAATGTCAGTAATTGCCACAATTGTACCATAAACTCAACATTTCTTTGTTGATTTATTTAGTGTATCGTGTATTATTATAAAATAAGTTGAACTAAAATATTGTTTAAAAGATGGACCCCTCAACAAAATTGACACACTATAAAATTACCATGAATTCCAGCAACCAACAATTTGTTTAGTAAAAACCAACATTGATTTTTCTTATAACTCATATAACTGCTATCACACAGTAATAAGTAATAAGCCCTATTACTGTACGATTTTTGAGTAAAAATTACTAAAAATCGTTTGGTAATGAACTAATGGGACTAAATTAGAACGGCGTTACAAAAAATAAAATACATACCTGGACATTCAATGGCAGCATGATTACAAGCCATCACAGCCGCTACAGCTTCCGTTGTATTTTCAAATTCCAGTAATCCTGAACTAGAACGTTCAGATTTCATTGGAAATAATTTAACAGCTTTTGGAGGAACTACATCATAATCACGGAATACTTGTATTAATTCTACTTCTGTTACTTGTGGAGGTGTATTAAAAAAATGGAGTATCTGTTTATTAAAAGAAAAATTTCAAAATAAAACCCATGGAGGAAAACTAGTTTTAAATTTATATTTGTTATACCTTACTAGGTGGTTGAATTCGATTTTTACTAGCCATTGCTGGATTCATGAATCTGTTATTTTTATTTGTAATATATTCCTTGTAGGATGGTGATTTATCTGGTAATGGATATGGATTTGTTACTTCACTGAGAAATGGTTGTTTACTAAAGGCCAATTGAAGTTTATGTTCTTTAACATTACTACTATCTTCGTTGGTGTTATTTTGGTGGTGGGTCGTTAATGGTGGTGCGGCACCAGTCAATCCCACAGCTACATTATTTAAATTTTGAACACATCTTTCTACTGCCACACTATCACCCATTTGTACCATTGCGGTGCCTTCTTTTGATTTTAAAAATTTTATCTGCAAATAATCATTGACACATTTTCAAGAGAAACTGTTTTCCATTCGTTTAAAATCATTTTGATTGATAAAGTTTTATATGTAAAGAGATAAGGCTTAATTGGAGTTGTATAACTTAAATTCGTTTTATCGACATAATAATGGACAACAATCTTGACAATTTTGTAATATACGATAGAAATAAACGCCAGTATCTCTAGAAGATAAATACAGTAGTAATATTCATCAAAGAACTTGGAAGTCTTAAAGCGAGTAATTAGTTGTTGAATATATAATATTCTGTTACATACATAGTTATACTTTTAACTCAATTTCAGGTGAATATCTTTAAAATGTAGTGAACTTTTTACAACTAAATAAATCTTGTACATGTTTGCTAAAATCCTAAATATGTATAAACAAATATATGTATGTATAATTTATAATAAAGTGCAAACAAAAATTCATTTCATTTTAATTATTGCCACACTAATTTAACGAATAAGTTTGGCAAACAAAATACAATTTAACAAAATTGTTTGCAATGAATTTTTTTCTTATTTTTAGATATATAGATTTAACACGTAAAAAATGCGATTTGTGAAATGTTCTATATGCAAAGGATTTAAACCTAGATTTATGGTGTCATTGATATGTCAAATAAGATTATAAGAGGTACAATATGTGCCTTTACATAAAAGACTATCTTAATTGATAAATCGATATATGTATTTTTTATACTTCAAACTTGGTGGAAAAATATTATAATTTCTAATTTCTAAATTGAAAACATCCTGTTAGAATAGAATGTATACATAAAATTTTCCATATTTATTAAGCATATTCTTATTTTTAGTCTAGTTAGTTATTTAATTTCATATTTTAGACCTCAATTTTATACCCTTTTGCAATACAAACTATTGATTATGTTAAATAGTTCGCTTCAGTTCATTTACATAATTCATTATTATTAATGTTTTTTCTTACTAATTTAATAGGTATTTAATGATATTAATGACAATTTAAGATACGTATTTACATAAATATTATGAATTATATTTATCGGAAAAACGTTATGTTTCTTTTTTTTTGATATAAAAATAATTTTATGACAATTCTTACCCGAGCTACATTCCCATACAAGCACATAAGATTAAAAAGTTTATCTGCATTAGTACGTAGTGGATCCAAACCGTAAACCATAAGTACGGCCCCGGGCTGTTGGAAATGGGCATTTCTTTGGTCTCGGAATTCTGTTGTCACTGATGGCTGATGGGCACCTTTTCTATATGTATCAGTACCAAACGGTTCACCATACCCGGGGCCTGCACAAATTTCATCATATCGTTGTTGTTCATTAGGATAAGGATCTATAAATAAAATAAAAAAAAAATATATACGGTTTTTTTTTGCCAAATTTTTAAAGCATACACAAATACTCGTCCATTTTAGTCGACTTTTTATTCTAGTGTTAAAATTAATTAAACTTCCACAGCCATTTTATTACTTCAATTCGTAAAAATTTATTCATTGATAGAAGTAAAATATTGGTAACAAGAGGAACATTTTATGCCAAGATTCGTTTTTGTGGATAATTCCAATTTCGAATGAAAATTAATCCCTAGGTTTGAATATGTGAATTATAACTAAATTGGTGTGTATTAATTCACCATAATACTTAAAATATATCGGTATAAATTATGAATTATATATTGTTATCCATTTTACCACATATTATTTAGGACATTGAATTTATTTATACTATAGTCATGCAAGAATAAACAATTATCCGATTGTACTATTTCTGTATAATATTATTTAAATTATTTACCAGCCCAGAACAATCGTCAATTTATATTTATGTATATATATACAAAAATACGTTAAAATGGATATTCATTAATTCAGTAACTTATTATACTTTAGTGTATTTTTACAATAAATTTACGTTATTATAAGTATTGATTTTCAGTTGAGATATTTTTGTGTGATACTAAAATGATTTTTTCGTTATATAAAAAAAAACAAAATATTCATAAATAATAAAAACCTAAAAATTTTATTACTGAAAATTAATGACTTTTTTAATGTTTATTTACGGCGATGAACATTCTCTCAACTCTATTTAAATATCATGGATAGAATCGAACATTTTAAATTGAAGTCTTTACAGTTATTTAAAAAAATCAGTGTGTTGAAATCTTAAAAAAATTTTACTACAATAAACGGTAAATCTGCAACATTTATACATATATGTAGAACACTCAAAATGCAGAATTTTGTTTGAAATTTTAACAAGTACATGTGAAAAAGAAAAAATATATGTACTCGTACGTATTTTATTTTTTTGGTATATGCGAGTAGTAAATGGATTTTACAAAATAAGCATTATACAATTTTTTTTGTATTAAAAAACGCCTCAAGTTCTAACATATACGTTTAATGAATTTTTCATATCCGTATTAATATATTTATAACTTTTATAATATTCTTTTATATACAATGATATGTAGCAATATTATACAAAAAAATTGACATATAAAACAGTCAAATAAGAAAATATTGGCCCAAAGGTCCATACATTTTATGATAAAGTATCCCTTTGCTACTATCTAATAGAAAATTGATAAATTCCAAGGTAAATATCCTTTTTATTACATGTATCATTAATCACTTGGCTATTACGTACATATTGTACATACGAAATTTTTGTATGTAATACATAAAACCTCGCATAAAACCATATACAAAAGCATCCCTTTTCTGTATGTATTTTATCTCTATGTCAGAGAGTAAATCTCAAATTACCTGTATATTACCTTAAATAGAAACCAACATAAAGGCCATAAATGAAAGATTGATCGGGTTAACCAAGTACATATATACGTATTTCAGCAAATTTTTTTTAGTACAAAACAAAATTATCCCTAGTACATAATTGCTAATTTCCCCATTTGCTGTACTGTATTATTAAAGCTTCAATATACATAAAATTAATTGGATTAGATATATTAGTATATAATATGCAAAATTATAAACATTAAATAAATTTGTTGGATAATTTTAAATTATTATAGTGTCAAACTATTGGCAGTAAAATAGTGTATTTTAACCGATATATGCATTATATTATCACATTAAACTACAGATTAATTCACTTTATATTGAATACAGGTTAATTCTATCAGTATAATAGTCAATCGATTTCCATCAAAATGTTTTAACTTAATATCAATTTATAATTTAAACACGAATAAACGATTTCCAATATATTTTTTTTGATAAATGAACGCTTATTTGCACGAAAAATTTACCAAGTTTCACAGGTAGATATAGAAAAAAATCTCGTTTTCAAGTACATATACTTGTAGAAACAGGGAAGTAGAGTGATTCAATTGACCGATTGAACAGCACTTAGAATGGATCCCAATATTGGTTTTCGTTGAATTATTTAAGTAACGGCTCCCTAAATATTTACGTAAAGAAAAATCTCGTATACCACGTAAAAACTCATAGCATTTTTTTATTCATTAGTTATATAAAGTCATGAAATATTATATTAAGGAAAAAACTCGATATCTACTTTAATATGACATAATTGTAATTAAAACTCTGAAGGTAAACTTATGATATGAAATACGTATTAATGTTTTTTTAACAATAAAGACTATTATTTATTTATTTATCGAAGCTTCAATTACAGTATTTTAATAAATAGGAAAATGTTTTACATTATATTTATAATTTACCTAAAAAGTTTTGTTGATTACTTTTTTTCTGTCAGGAACATGCATTAATTTAGAAAATTACTTTAATTTTATATTTTGATATTTAATTATAAATAAAATTGTGTAGGTTCCCACTGAAAAATTAATACATAATACTAATGACGTATTAGGTATCAACGATAAAAATGAACATTGCATAAATAAGTAATTATTATAAATGTTTATGTAATTTTATTTGTATAACTATTAAATAAATAAATCTAAAAGGCATTAATAGAGCAAAATCGATTTTTCGTTTCTGTATGCATTAAATTAAATTAAACGTACTTGTTAAATGCAAATTTAGAAGAATTATGCAATGGTAATATCATTAAATATTTATTTAAATTTAAATAATGAATGAATTCAAAAATGTAACATATTCATTTAAAGAAAAAAGAAGACAATTTTGCTTATAAACACTGTTTCATCAAACATAATAATTTTGTGTAACAAGCAAAAGCTCAAAATATTGTAACTGAAATTATCGTACGTATAATAAACTTTACGTGCTGCTATTATACATAAAATGCAAATTACGTATTAAATAATTAACTTGTACAAAGTATACCTATCAATTTTTTTTTATTTTGTGTTAAAACTCTACAATGAATTTTACATTACATATTGTATATTGTACAAGTCTTAACAAAACAAAACGAATTAAATTTCAGTGAAAATAATTTACTAAATATTACATGAAGTTTCCACTAGATATTATGAGTATATATAATAATTAATGTGGACATTATATCTGGTTATATCAAATTTAATATTTATATAAAAATAAACAGCATTTTGTTATTTTTCGTGGAGTTTAATGTAAAAGTCAAAAATGTAATTACAAATTTAATAAGATAAATTTTCATCAGACCTAATAATAATTGAAATACCTATAATACTTATACAATTTAATGCAGTATACCCAAATAACCAATTGTCATTGTAAGATATTTGCATATGTAAATTTAGTGGTTAATAAATTTTCATTTTCATTAGCATTTGCAACCCAATAACATTTGTAGATATCTCACTAATAAATTTAAATTTTATTTAAACTTATACTCGTAAATCAGCAAGTTGTACAAATTTACTGAAATATTATATTTAAAATAATTTACGAATTATGATTTAAACTAGGAAAAATTATTTCAAAAAGGTGTCTCATATATATAAAGAAAATATTAAATAAAATTTATGAATTTTGCATCCAATAACCTTGTGAATGAATCATATTTTTTGGCAAAATACATTCATGAACAAATTGTGTATATATTACTAATAAATTATGAAAATTGCATGTTTACAAAATAGAGAAAATACCTACATATTAAACTAGGAAATTTATGCATTTTTAATCCGTATAATAAATGAGACCAAAAGATTTTTAATAAAAATAATGCAACATCGTATTCATTTAAGCTGTACGTATTGATTTTTCTTTGTGTGTAAAAAGTTTCAGTCCGGTCAACACAATTTTCTGGGCATGGACAATTCAATTGATTGCCATCAAAAAAAAGTGAAGAAATAGATATAAAAAAAATATCATCTGGAGAGAGTGCAACAACCGATAATTATTTAAATGAGTTTATAAATACACAACAAAACGGACTGCTAGAACAATGGATAGAAAAAGTTTTATTTTAATTAAATGCACAATTCCAGTTACAAAAAAAACTTTCTGTTCAACTTGTCAAAAAATGAAACAGTTCATTTATAAAATTGTTACAATATATTTTCTTTTATCTATGAAACAGTTGCAGGCAATAATTTATTTCTCATAATTTCTTTTACCAACTACACTAAATCAATCACAAAAAGCATTTGCATATTAAATTTTGCTAAATAACTAATTTTCTTTGTTACTATGTGCATGAAAAATTTAATTTAAATACTCCAGCACTAGGTTAGTAAATACAAGAAACCCTTCTTAATCTTTGGAAGTTGGGAAAGTAAATTACAAAGTTCAAAATTTTACAAGAGTTCGATATAACTTTTGATGATGTGAATTTTTTGTTTTGCCACACTTGTATACAACCATGTTATTTTTTTTTTAATGCTTAATGTCTAATAATGTAATTTATTGCTCATTAATAAAAAAATAATAAACATATGCTTTATTTAGTTGAAGAAAATTGTTTGTAGATAGTTATATCGTGAATCTCAAAATAGCATACCCATTTACATACACAAAAGACCCAAACTTCCACAACTACAAAGGTAGAAGATATAAATTGTGTTATAATAGAACAGAAACTTTGAAAATAGGAAATCCCATTAGAATGCAAAACAATTAGAAACCAAATACATTTTAGCATTTGCATTGCTATTTTATATTTTATGTGAAATGTTGTTTATCTTTTTTTGGTAAATATCATTTCCCGAAAAGAATCTTAAGAAAAATATATAGTAGGTAAATATGAAGGTATTGTTATTTTCGCTATTTAGAATTGTAGAGAAAATTGCATTTTACTCCAAATAATACTTTATGAATTTTTATAAGATAGGTATAGACAATTGTTAAAACATACAATATAATACTCGAGGCACCGCTTTAAGAAACACGAAACATAAGAATTCTATTTTAGTGAAATTTAATTATAAAAAAAATACTCAAGTTCGTTCAAAGCATGACTTTATTTATTAAATTCCATTTCCAACATGGCGAAAAAGAAAATTACCAGCTGGGACAAATCAATTTCATGGACCACTGATCACAACACAGTACTTATACTTTTATTTTGCTACGATTACGAATATGATGACAGTTTTTTTTAACGTAAATAACCCTTTAAAATTACACATAAACATAACATAAAAATATAGACTTTTTTCTACTAATAAAAATATGTGAACATCGACGAAAATTTCAATTTTCCAATTCGTAGAGAAATGAAAACTGAATCGTGTATGAAATATGTAAGTGTTAAATGTCAAATTGATTAGAAAAAGAGCACAAGTCGATTTAATATTAAAAACCCCAGTGGAATACGATGTATCTAAAAGAGTTGAAAATATAAGGGAAATAGGGAATGTGAAGTTGCTGGTAAACAACAAAAATTTATACCTACAAGTGTAAGTGTTCTACAACATTCCTACATACAAGAAAAGAACTATTTCAAAATTCATAAGAACATTTTCTATTTCACTTGTACAATGTGGAGGTTTGATGGCAATTTAAAATAGATATGTCTAGGGTATCACAGCCTGATGGAGTATGAAAGAAATGAATGTTTCATTTCAATTTCACAAACTTTTATGATATACCATACCTTACTATTATGGTTTTTATTTTTCAGTTATTTACTGTAAGACTGTAACATTTTTTTTACAACATATAGAATTTTTCAATCGTACGAAAATTTATCGATAATAAAATTTTTACAATTACCTTACATTATAATAAATTTTTATTATGTGAATTAAATTTTTAATCGTTTCTAAAACATATACGAACGTGATATTTCAGTTTAGCACTTTGACATTTCATTTTAGGATGACTGCTATTCCTGATTGATGGTTAAAGTTATAGGACATAGCATTACAGAAATTACCAACCATCATGTTCTAAAACTATGCCAAAAGCTAATTCGGACAAAACTATTTCACTCTTGAACAATTACAAAATTAATTGATCCAAATCTTTCCTCATTCAAATCATTTCTTTTATATGAAATGATTCAATATATTTCTAATGAAAACTTTTTCCATTCATATTGCAAGTTTTCAATAAATTTACATTTATTAAGTTTTTTCCGTTTTTTTTTTTAAATGATTTTGTATTAAGTAGAAAATTTTATATGAATATATTAATCTCTCTACAACATATTTCGCGTGTTTTTCTTTTAATAAAAGTATAATATAATAAAATCTATAATAGATTGTTAAATTTGTCAATGTCAGGCCAACGTTTATTGACACTTTAAAGGACTGTTAAACAAATCGGCAGGATGAAATAATCAATTTTCCCTCGTTTTCCATTCGACAAGTCTAGTCAAGTCATAGTATTTTATACGTACCTATATATAAGTTTAAAAAACCTGCTGCTGTCGACATTTCCTTTAAATAGAACGAATTTCACGAATCCTATCATTATACCGTGTGACAGATGATGTACCTAATCGCCAATTTTGAGAGGCATTAAAACTTAATCGTGAAAAAAAATTTGTTAACGTTATTCCTACAATTTTCCTAAAATCGATTGACTTTCTTCCAGAAACATACATAAATCCTGTCATTAATTAATTCAACACGCTGTACATTTTAATATACAACACGTTCTGGAAATTAATTAAGCACAAACGTTTTGTAATATTATATCGTTTACAACTGTTAAATGGTGAATATATTTCAGAAATGGCCAAAATTGCTAAGACGTCATCGTATTTCATACAGAATGATTTTATTTAAGCTTACACTATAATTATTTTAAAAACTAAAGGAGATATTGTAAAACAAATTTTTTATTTAAGGATTCATTAATAGTAGAAAACATGATAAAACTTTTTGGAAAAAAAATTATGTGTTCATTCAAGTACATTGTTAAATTGTTCAAGTAATGCTTATTCATATTTTCACAGTTCTATTGATAATGATCTAAATTATTTTGGAGCTTTCAACTGTATATACCTTATTGACAGATATGTATTATATCTAGGTATACGAAATTGCATTTTGTACAAAACATGCAAATAATACGGTACTGTAATGCGTTTATCACCAATGTATAATGTATTTTTTTTTTTTTTATACAAGAATTTCCTTTTTATGAAATGTTTTTACACAAATATGATGCCAAAGTTTACGTATGTATGTACGAGTATATGTATGTATATGTATAAATAATTCTAAAATCAACATATTAGACATAAAATGGAAAAGTCTAGTTTTAATTAAATATATACAGGTAATATTATAAATATTGTATGGATTTCATTGTAATTGTGTGATACATAATATTTCCATCAAATGTTACAAACATTCAAACAAACTGAATAAATATTATTTTTTAATTTTGGTTTTTAATTTTTTTTTTTATATATCCAGTTATCAATAACACTATAACTGCCTTTAGCAATATACACATTTATTTTATATATTTGAAAATTGTTTTGGCAGCTACAATATTTCGTTCAAAATATTGAATTCCAACTAAGAACTTTTAGGTGTGGCTGTATCTATAGTTAGTATAAAAGTGGAAAATGAAACTACATACTATACTCAATTCAAGTGGAAATTTAATTCAAGATATACGAGTATGTACGATACTTTGAAATTTGTGGAATTAAAAAATCATTGAAAAAAGAAG
>SSSI01010272.1:0-25074 GCA_004796505.1 Oryzaephilus surinamensis
GTGTTTGAAGAAAAAAAATATTTACATATATACACTTATTATATTATGGCGGAAAAGAAAGAAAAAGAACGGTATTACCTACCATCAACGATGATATAATAACTTTGAATGCTTCGATCGGTGTGTGTGTGTGCCTGGTCGAATGGATTAACAAAAAACACATACATTTATATACTCACATGCCGTTCAAAATCATAAATTATACCTGTTGGCAGGATATACCTGTATACGTATAATATAAAATGCATTATACATGTATTACGTTATATAAAGTGGTCGTACGGGCATATTTTAAGGTGTACGACCTTGCCTTGGTCACTAGTACATATTTGTAGTTCTTCTCACAATAATATAGAATGACCCTTTGACTATTTAAAAAGCTTAATGGGTTTCCAGCCCCTGTAATAAACCTACTGAGTCATAAATAGAAAAAGTAGCATTTATAAAATACCAGACCCTGAAATATGAATTTTATATTTTAATTTAATTTAGTATTATTTATTTTAACTTACTGCAATTACAGTCTAAAATATGAATTTAAACTTTTGTGCTGTTTTCACGCCACCCAAGAGGTAGGCACATCGGCACGGTACTTTTTTTAATAAAGTTTCAATAAAACCGCATATGGAATTTTTTTTTAATGCTCATAGAGTTAATATAAAATAGGTTCCATTCAAAATAAATGTACAAGAATTTCAACATCTTGTTGTAAATTTACTAATTGTGATCATTATTATACCACACAAGACACAAAAGTAGATATATGGTTATATTAGACATTTGTTGAGAAAATTAATTTACTTTGTGTACTCGTATGGCTGAAAATAGTGAAAGAGGAAAACGGTTCTGTATTAGTCAAAAACGAAAATTTGCAACAACACAACTTAAATATTTATACCAGTGTATGGTTTTACTGTTTTAATTTAACGATAACACGACATGCTTATAGTAATTTCGTCTAATTATTTTTATTATTTGCTTGGAAAGTTTCAAAGTAATTATTTTGTGTTTGTTTATAGAACTTTATGTATATATTGTTGTATTGTTAATGTGACATAATGAAATGATGAATAAGTAAAGTGAAAATGATTGTATGTATTATATACGAAATTTTCACAAAAATCTTTCCTCCGATAAATCCATTAAGCTAATGAAATTTATAAATTCAGTCAAGCAAAATTTATTGTAAAATTTAATTTCTTATTACAAGGACTTTATTAAATTCCATCGCCGGTTTATGATGATGGTCCTTTAAGATATTATTATAAATGAAAAAGTTAATACGACTTTATGAAATTGTTGTGCTATAAAATATTTTATAAGCATGTAATTGTTCTACAAAAATGTGTATGTAGTTGTTTACTTTAATTAATGAAAAATTTTATTATAACGGCTCGTAATAAACACAAGTTTTTCAACTAAATTGAAGACTTCTTCAACGGATTGTGATTTTCTGTTTGTATTTTATACACGCGATCTTTTCCACATAAAGTGTTTTCTTTTTATAAAAACGTATCATGTAACATATAAATTACAGAAACAAATTTATCTGCATATTTAATGAATAAAAAGTTAGAAATTTTATAAGCTATTAAAGTTTAAGTTTTGGTAAAATTGCTTGGTTGTTTAACGTAAAAATGTATGAAAATTAACGAAGTGTTTTAATATTTTCCTTACATTTTTAGCCAATAGAAAATATATTTTTATAAAACAACAATAACAAATTCTTCGTTTCACGTAATTAAGTTGTCTTTCCATGATTGAATGAGATCAATTACTTTACTTAGGTATATCTTGAATTCTTGATTGATACATTTGATGACAAAAAGTTCAGAAAAACAGTTTTATATAAATTTTTCTTGTTAATTTTAATCACACCTGGTATACATATACCTATAGGTACATATGACTTGAAAGAATTTAATAAAAAATTAAATTTCAAACATTTTTTAAAATAAATAATTTCATTTTAATGAAATATAGGGTCCGATGAATATAAATCCACTTATAGAATTAAATCTGGATTAGTATAGTTTTCCAGAATCGACTTCATATTTTTCATTAAAAATCGGATACAGCATGCACATATTTATATAATTATATTTATTTATTGTTTTTATAGTTGATATTTGCAAATGACAGCAAAATAATCAATTTCAAACTAATAAACTCTTGTTTAAAAGGTCATTTAATAGTAATTGTGCATATTCTAAAACAATCTTTAAGAAAACGATAAATTAGTGCGATCTAATAAAAACACGTTTAAAAATATGTAGTTAGATAATAATCGCAATTTACCAACTAGAAGTTATATTTCTAAAACATAATAAAATATTTATTTGTTTTTACGACTCTCTGGATAATTTTATAGCTTTTCAAGTTTTCAACTATATAGCACTAATTTTTATTAAAAGTCATTAAAAACATCCCCTTAGTAGTAAAAATCATTAAATCACTCGTACATATAACTGAAAATACAAAAACGTATCATAATCTATTTAAACTGACAATGTATAAACCAGTTTTATAAATACAGACCAAAACCAAATGGAATGTTGTTGATTTGCTGTTGTTGAAAAAATTGTGCAAGACAAGTCCTTCAGGTACATTTATTACGATAGTTGCATGAATTTTCGAGACAACCCTAACTGCAAACTTGACACAGTCCCATAAAAAATGGCAATTCTTGTTATTTTTATAAACTTTTGCCATTTTTTCGCATCCTGTGTATGTTTTGGCGCTAATTATATTTTCCACCAAAAATTGGGTATTTCTGTACCCTTTTGAAGATGGTAACACACATGTTGTATGGCAGTTTAGCTCTAGTTGATACAATCACGAACCAAATGCAAATGTAATCGCTTAAATGGACTATTAAGTTATCCTGTTGGGCAAAAGGGAGATCCATTACATTAATAGAATAAGGACTGGATGAAGGGTGATGATTATAGATTACTTGTTATACCAGTTATGAATTTCATCGTTAAAAATTATAAACGAGTAGTTTGAAAAATAATACGAGTAGGTAGGCAATAAATACATAACAATTAGAATATTGAGTTTAATCAGTTCAAGGTGAAAAATACCGCACAATACGTGCACGAATTATTACTTAGTAGTTGATTTCAAAATAAAATTTATTGATAAAGAAAAAGTTGCATTCCTAACAAGGTGAGAGTAAATTAAAGCATTAATACCAAAGGTATTGTAATAAATAAGAAATAACAGAAGAAAAAATTGTTTCAAAAAGTAATATAGAAATCGTGAATAAAAACAATAATATTGCAATTTATATAAATGATATAGCTATTAAAATAATTTGCATAATGTAGGATAAATAATTTATTCAAAACGTTTGTAATTATTTAAATAAATGTGCGAAAGCTCACAACTGGAGTTTAACTATAGACAACCAGTAATATCGTATTCAAACCAAAAGTGCCGGTAAATTCAGGTAAATCCAGGTGGAAACATGAACAACGATAAATAAACTTCGAATTCAGTGGCGTTTAAAATGTACGGAAAGCACAAAGGAAGCTACAACATCCGGTTTGTGCCATATTAATACGTTTTCAATTTAAAAAAAAATAGAAATCTTATATTGGACATCATTAAAATTTGTGAAATTAATTTTTAATTAATTTAATCGGAAACATATATGGATATTCTACAAAACCAAATTGTTAGACACCCCATTTTAACGGTTTTTTTATTATTGTGAGCAACTGTCATACCTTTAAAACGAATGACAATGAAATTCAGGTAAGAGAGTAAAAATATTGTCCATATTCTGCACATAAATTACATCTGGCTAATTTTTATTCACAATATGTGTGTAATTACTAATTAGTATTCAATAATTGTATCCGTGAAGGTTCGAAAGTGATCAGTATTGAGAATTTATTTTTCACGCTTGTAGTTTTAAGACATTGTTTGAATAATAAAACAATAATAGTTAAAAAAATCGAAATTCTCCTTTAATAAAGTGGTTTTGGTACTTCTTCCGCACTTATGCAATTTAATACCGTTTCAATATTAGTACGTGTTCCTGTTAGATTTAATTATATGATTCGAAGATCCACTGATTATTATATTTTCTACGACACCATTGAACCGAAACAAAATTTATTCAAAAGACAAATCTGATATTATATTTATTGGTATTTCTATGTGTGTTCATGTAGAAACAAAACAAATTACACGTTTTTAATAAAAAATTACATCTTTACGGTTTGTACTGTTATTTATTATACGGTAGAAAGCTTCTTCTAATAGTTATTAATCTGCAGTACAAATATTAATTGATGTACATTAGAAATTAATACATTTAACATAAAAGGTTGCCAGTCATAGTCTGATTGTTGCATTTAATAAATTTAATTGTTACTTAAAAAAAGTAATAACAATTGTTTGCATAATAGTTCTTCAGCAACCAATCTGCATTTAAATAACATTTAAATTAATTTGTAGTGATTTTTTGTAGCTGTTGTGGAATAATAATTATATCATATTCAATTACATTGCGTAACAAATTAGATTTTTCTCTCTATATAGATTTTTATTTGTTTTTGTTATGAAATTTATGCGAAATTTTTCACCACTATGTATAAAGAAAAACAGTTTGAAAAAAATTGTTATAAAATCAAAGCAATTGTTTCCCGGAATTTAAGTTTTATCTTAAAAATATGCATTCAAACTAAATAATAAATTGTCTCACAGTGCAAAATTACCTCACAATATTTTACGATTAATTAGATTCGTTCCCAAGTTATTTTTTTCTTAAATGAATTACTAATCTAAGGCACTTAACTGTTCGTTACTACATAATAAATATGGAATGAGTTATGTACAACTAAGATATATATAATTTTTAATGTTATATAAATAAATTATAGTTATTTGTATTTTTTCTCTTATGTGTATGACCGAAATTCCCAGCATGCAATTATAATTAAACAGATTCAAATCTGTATAAGATACAATATTCTATTATAGATGGTAGTTTTTTAAAATTACATAAATAAATGTCAGTAGTTGATGTACACTTATATGTATTACGATTTAATTAAAACGCGTAATTGTTGAGTAAATTGGTAAATAATGATTTTTAATTGAAGTGTGATTACTGTAAATGGAGTATGGAATTATATAATTGTGTTTGTAATTGAATGTAAACTCTGCTTCAGGTAATTTTGTAAATAGAAAATGAAATTAATATGTATTTTTTCCAAAAAAATACACGCTATTCCGGTTAAACATGTTTAAATTATAAATAATTCTCCCTTTGAGTTTGAATGCATGCAATTCAAATTTAAATCTAATTCAATTACTATAAAATTATAATAAATACGCGAATGAAATTTGAGATCTTTTACAGGAAAAGGTTATTTTCTCTTAAAACCACTGGAGATCTTTCTCTATTTACGTATTTTTAAAATAAAACAGAAAAAATAAAATGTGTGTCTATTATTGGCGCATTCGCCAAAAATTGAAAACTGATTAATACTCTTTTATAAAATTTTTATATTTAGCATTAAATGATCCCAAATTATTTGCAAGTAATTTAGCCCATCCTTAACCACACAGAAGCCAAGAATTTCTCTTTTACCACTAAAATAATCACCAACATCCTTAAATTCTGATGGTAAAACAATGTTCCACTGTTCAGTTATTTAACTTTTCCTTTTATTTAAAGAATACCGGCCATATAATTGGATAAATTGAATGTAAATAAGTTTTGTAATTACAATTTCCGTAGAAAAAAATAAATCAGTAACACATAACACAATTTCCTCCCAAAAGAATTCTTTGTTTAGCATTTTAATCGTTTTTTATAATCTTTTTAAAAATTGGAAGAATAAAACAGTATTTTCCGTATATGTTTCACGTGAAAATTTAGTTTACAGAACAGTTGAAGGGTTGAAAAATTACAGTGGCTTTAATTAAGGGCTTTGAAATAGGTACATACACGAGTATTTACTTTAGTAAAAACAGTATGTAATAGCTTTCACTGTAAAATAATAAAGTTTCTTACATTAACATGTACACCTCTTATAAAATACTTGAATATACGTATTATAATGAGAATGTGATGTAATAATTAAATATATATCTACAAATGCATACTTTTCTGTGTAAAATTTACAAGTGTATATTCAAAACACTTTCTAATTACATGGAATTTTATTTTACATGTAATTTCAAGTGTTTGTGACTAATTGGAATTAATATGGTGGTTAGTTTAATGTATAGTTCCGATATATTAACATAAATGATAACTACTACTTAATATACATTCTATATTATGCATGTTTAATTGATTTTTATAGTTTTTCTAGACGAAAAAACGAAATTTTGTTATATGATGCAAAACAAATTTGTGCTTTATTGGATATTACAGAAATATTTTCTAAGTTATTTTCTTTCAACAAAAATTGGAACATTGTTAATTTCAATACAATTTCCACATCCTGCTAATAATTAATTTTCACAAAATCAAAAAAAAAACCTTTTACAAACGGAAATAAAGTGATGGCTTTCGTTCATAAATATATTTATGAATATTCTTTCCTTTTAACAACTCAATAAACGGTTTATTGTAAATTGAAATTTGAAATATTAGCTTTTGCTTATAATTTCACAAAATCTGTTAATTACAAATAATTTTGTCTTCAATGATAATTTTTTCGTTACTTTCTATACTCAATTTAAATTGATGTCATACAATTTCGTAAAAAATCAAATAGTTGCAAATCGATTAAAAATCCAATTAACATATAAATGTTTTTCAAATGCGTACATGAAAATTCATGTTAGCAATTTTCTATAAAATATGGCATAGAGTAATAAATAAATGAAGTAAACTTATTATTAAATAAATTAAAATTGACGATAGTGTGTATTATAAGTTTGTTGAATTATAATAATTGTATATAATTATGCACTGTATATTTTCCACAGTATATTGATGCAAATGTTTTGCAGTACATAATGTGTTTGTTGGAAAATTTAATTATTTTTTCAATTACTAGCATAAATCTATCAAGTTTTCTTTAAAATATTGTGTTTAAACGCAAATGGATAATCGAATGTGCATGTTCAAGTGAAAATTAATACATAGAGTAGTTAAATATATTTAGTATGTATTAAAATTAATTGTTCAAATAGAAAATGTACATATATATACGAGGTGTGTGCATTTTGAATAATAATTGAAGGTGACCTTCGTGAAAGTTCTATGGAAAATTGCAATAGAAAAAGAAAAATAAATCATGGCTGAGATAACTTATATGTACGTGTTGATTTCAAAACCATATTTCTTGTTTCAATTTTTTATATTGTATACCACATGTGTGCCCAAATGGATGTTCCATTTAATAAATAAACTATTTTCATTTTTTATTTCCTTCTTTTATAAATCATTTTCCTTTTTTCACAATTCTAAGCATATTTTCATAAATCGATTAGATAAATCTTCCAGATAACTTTATTACTATAGTTTATAACGTAAAAATATTTACAACTAACTAGCAAACATGTAATTTATATATCAAGAAATAATATCCTGTTCTGTTTTGTTGATAACAAAATTTTTCATTTTATGTATTTTGAAAAATTACAAATATACCGTGATGTAACGGTATGTATTAATGCAAATAAATTAATATATACATTAAAATGGAGCTTAAAAAATTATAAAGCTTAAGCCTATAAATTGTAGAGTAATAAATTATTTTGAAATTACATTCAAAGAATAGTCTCTAATGCAAAAAAATAGGAACTAGGATTTTTAAATGATATAAATTGAAATCGTAAACATAAACCAAATTGAAATGAAAACAGTGAATGAACTTTCTCAATTCGATTAGATGGAAATTATTGTTCAAAACACGTTATATTGTTTTATTGTTGATTGAAAGAGATTTTGTTACTTTCCATTGATTTGTCTTTTATTTTTCTGGTCAATAAACGGTCGATTGAAATAAAAAACCATTTAAAAGATTTAAAATAAATGTCGAAGATCGTGTACAAACATTTATAATATATAGATTGATTCAAATGGAGTAATTTAAAACAATCATCACGACTTAAAAGAAATTACTTATACATTCAATTTATGCTATTTAAGAGGAGCGGTCTTTTTTTCTTATAAAATGACTCACGTATCAAAATACACAACATATATCATAAAAAAAATAATATCAGCATTATTATACACCTATTATAAAACCGTTCCAACATATAATTATATTGTTTATTTTAATTTTCTATAATAGTCTGGTACAATTCAAATTTTTCTGGTCTTTCGTAACCAAATTGTTGTGTTTTTCAGTTGCATTAATTGTTTTTGTGTTTTCACGCGGCACATACGTGCTTTTTTCCATTATACATCTTGTTATTCGAAAATTTTATTTGTAAAAAATTCTTTTCGTAAAAATAAAACAATGAAGGATTTCTGCAATGGATCATAAATCACTTGAAATGGCTGGTGAGAGTAAATGTGTATGTGTTTGGTTTGTTGATGAGCCAAGAATTTATTTTCAACTTATAAATTAAATAATAAAAATATAAAAAAATACTAAGTGTGAAGGAAACTTTTTCGAAAGAAATTTGAATGCATTAGCAAGTGAAATTAACAACATTATCTTATATTCTACTGTGCAATTGAGTCATTTTTAGGCCATTTTCTTCACTTCCCTACAAAAATTAAAAAGTACTTAAAATGTATGTCGACCAAACAAAAACAAAATACATACAACAAGGCGGAACAGATACGAAATCTTAATTAAATTCGCAAATACGTAATAAAATCTATTATTAAGCATATAGGAAATTAACAAATACATGACGATGTCACGAATGCACCTTATTACACCTATAGATCTTGAATTCTTAACAAGGTTACACCATTGCCATCAGCTGTAATAATATTCATTATTAATTTAAATGAAACTTTATCCATTTAGAAAATCCTATATCGTTTCTAATAAACATTTTTAATTTAATACGAAGATAAAATCATTCAACTGTAACACGTAAACAGAGAGAATCAAAAATTGTGGAATTTCTATAATAAACATGAATATTATTTAAATGCATAATATATCCGTTATTCGGTTAATTAGTCTGTAATTACACTAATGTGTAGTTGGCGACTTATTCTTATTTATAGAGATTCATTTAAATTACATTATTTTATTGTACATAAATATGTTTGTTATTTGCAGTTAAATTGAACCTTTTACTTATTATGTGTACCGGTTTTTTGCACCTATAATTAGTTGTAAAATTAATATCTCAGTTCATGTATTGATGATGTAAGTTAATAAAGAAAGCCGATATTTTTGTTATATAAAGGCCAAATGGTTTTATTCAGCCTAACTTTTTCAAAATTGATAGATTTAGGTAAGTGAAAATTAATTTTGACGTGACTTTGTTATTAGTTCATAAATTACGTAAATATTGTTCGTTCATTGTTTCACTAATTAATATACAATACACTACACAATTAGTTGGATACAAATTTCGATTTCAGTAGATTTTATTTAAAAAAATCACAATGCTATAAATGGTTAATTATTTTGCAACGTTCCCAAAAAAATTATTTTGCTCTAATTTTGAATCGTTATGTTATACTTATGCAATGTAATTCCTTTTTTTTTTGGTTTAAACTTGACCATTCACTCTAATTTCTCCCACATAAAATGGCCATTATAAATTATTGTCAAATGTTTTAATTAAACTCCTTAGTTCCGTTAGAAAAATATTTATGTTGTGTAAGATTAATAAATCCCATAGATATATTTGTGTTGTTTTATAAATATAGTTGTACAAATATAGAAGATAAATTCATGTCCAATTAAAAACAATACAATAGACTTTTGTGTATTTATTAGGCAATAATTAAAGAAATTAGATAAATGCAGTAATATTATTTTTAAAGAAATTGTTTTCCTATTGTACGATTCATATTATTAAGTAAGCAATTGTTGTAAGACGTGTTTTTATAAATTCACATACATACGAGTATGTGCATATAAAAAGTTTATTGAAACAATATTAAACGAAAATATAAATTATCTGCTTGTATTATTATGTCGAAAGAACATGTGAAAAGGAAACTGTTAAAAATTTACAACTGGTATTTTGATTAGCTTTTAATTACTATATCATAAAAAGTAGATTTAAAATTAAATAAACATTTAATATTTAATTTTGTCCATTTATAGAAATGCCCGAAATTATTATATGGGCTGTATAAAAGTATACTTTCAATTTTTTATTTTTTAGACAATCACTGAAAATGTCTTTTGAATTTTTTTCTCTGTAATGAAATGGATTAATTTAGCACTTAAATTCAATGTCAAAACATAAAAGTAGAAATCTTTGAATGGTCTTGTCTTAATTTACATAAAATGTACTTTTTCCATTTCAAGTTTAATTAATCGTACAAAAAAATAGTAATGTTTACAAACTCAAAGATTATTAATAGTTAACCCATGTAGTTAGTAGGTACTTACTTGTTCATGATACGCTCAATTACTTTACCATCATAAATATTAACGACAATGTTTTTATTACGATATATTGAAAATTCATTAGTAATCTGTCAAATAATTTGCTGTAATAAATGGGAAAATGAAAGGGGTTAGAAAAACGTAGGCTTTCACATTTTGGACTTTTAAAAATTGTATTAACTTTCTATATTTTACCAAAAAATCTTATATGACATGTTTAATTTTCTGAAATGTGTGTATCTGGGACAAATAAATCAGACTGATTAATTCATAACACGTAGCAATCAATAAAATAATAAAAAAAGCCATTATAAATCTAAGTACTTTACGTAAATTAATTAGAAATATCAAAAATGCGTTAATTAACGCTAAAACAATTTCCCAACAGAAAAAAACAACGTTTGCAATATATCTTTAAGCAAAAACTAACAGAAGTTTATGAACACCATAATAATATGCAAATAGTTTCTTATTTGAATCCAGTTTGCGAAATAAGGTGGAAAAAGGCATTCGTTGATAAAATAGAAAAAATGGGATCGTATTTATGTCCATTAACTGACCAGTAGAATAAGAGACCATCAGCACAAGTGTGAAGGCGATATTAAATAGTAAGCCAGTTGCTCCCGCTGGTTCTGCTTCTGGCTGGTTGCTTGCTCACGATGACCATCATCATCGTACTTATAGCTGAGAAGAAGGATGCACAAGGCCATGAACGTTCATTCACCCACCCACCACCTACCATCATCCAGCTAGTTAGTTTTTAATACATGTAGGCACATTATAATATAGCAATTCCTTTATTATAAATGCAATATTATGCGTCAGCTGGCTGATATATCATACTTCTTCATCCGTCATCTATACTCGATTTACACATCAAGACAAAATGGATTTATAAAGAATTGAAGAAAAATTTCCAATAGGATAAAACAACATTGCATTCTTCGTTTGATTGCTTTTCAATGTTTGTAATATTTTATTTTTTAATATTGTATGGTGGATAATAAAATTCCGTTTTATGAGTGTTAATTTGTTAAAATATGTAACCATCGATGATGATGATGATGATGATGATTGCGCTATGATGAAATTGAAAAATCTTATTATTTATCGGCAAATGACGCACACGACAGAATATCATCAGCACCTGCATTTTGCAAGTGTAAAATAGCTATAAAGTGATTTTTAATTCTTGCATGTAGAAAGTAGCTAAATTATATCTGATCATCTACAATTGTACAATACAATTGAAGAATATATGCGGTTAAAAATGAAATTAAAACATGTTGCAAAAAGTTGTTTTTATGATGCAATTTATCGAATCAATGTGGAATATAATGAATGGAAAATACAAAATGCAATTTTATATTACGAATTTATAATACGAACATTTAATTAGTTGGACGTGACTTTTAGGAATTCGAAAATTTATGAGAAAATTCAAAATTGTATTGCTAATAACACAATTTAAAATAATTTTTTTATCAAATCAATTGCTGAATTTTTATTTCTATGCACGATTTGGTCTTAAATTAAATTAGGCTTTCAAAAAATTCCATATTTCAGCATTTTTAAGTCTATTTATGACTAATTGTTGTCTTAATCATATCGCAACCATTTTTGTGCATTTCTACGTTAAAAAACTGAATATTTGTTTTCTGATATGCTCAAGATATGATATAATCATTCCTATTCCAGTGTATAATGACTGGTAATAAATCTTTCAAACAGAAAAAAGGGTCTTTAGTAAAAGTAGAAACTACTTTTCCGCACAATTACATTATTACAGGTGGAAAAAATGATGATCGACATGTGAAAATAATTGGGTCTTATTTTGCATGTATCTAAAAACATTAAACAATAGCAATTCGGCTAAATCGGTCAATAATAATGACAATGTTTAATAGAAAGTGTATTATTATCGTACAGATTTTCAGTTCTTCTATAATATATAGAAGCAAATTCACCAAAAATAATGTGAAAAATGAAAATTCACACTTGAATGGAGCTTATTTTCACTTGATGATGATGGTCAGTACAATTTTTTTTTCAAATATAATGAGTATATTCAAAACAATGTAAAAACTATTGTAATGTTTACCTATAAAGAGTGTGGTTTTCATTTCTCTCACAATTATAAATATACACAAAAAACGTTTTTACAAACAAAACCACAAAATAGGCCCAATTTACTCTATATTTGTGTAAACAATAATAAGAGTATATAATAGCAAAAATTGTATTATATTTTTCGTTTGTGTATTCAATTAAAATGTACATATATGTGAATAAATTGAATTAATGTAGAACAATTATTTGAATTGGACTAAATCCCACACTAGAAATTTAATAAAATATTGTTTTTTTTATATAAAATATAATTTTATACGATTTGACTACAAATTTTGATTCCATGACTTAAAAATAATAATTTTTCGATATACGTTATAAAACTCTCAAAAATTCCTTAACAATTTGTAATAAAAATATACGTACATACGTAATTCGCCCGTTGGTGGCAAATAATTCATTGTTGACATCATTTTAATATTGTAATTATGTAGAAATCAAGGGAGGTAAAAGTGATATCGGCGTGAAAAGCTACAATACTAGTAATTTATTTAAATAAATCATATTAGCAAGCAAATCAGATCATAATTAAAATATATTAAGCCTTGTTTATATAGTTTCACCTGAAAAATAAAAATATTCCTCCATAGTTATAAATGTAATTTTAATTAGTATTATTATACAGATATACATAAATATGCAGTATTTTTATCAATGCATTTTTAAAATTTATTATCTATATGTATGATTCTCGTCTGGGAATTTTTTAGAAAGTATATTGGACAAGAAAATATTTTCCCAGAAAATTTGTGGTCATAGGGAAAATGTGGATTTTCTCTTTTTTAACATATGCAATACGTTTCATATGAAATATAATTTATTTTATACAAAATCATCGTTTTTAGAACACATCTGGCTGAAATGGAACGGGTTCAGGTGGTTTTAAAAATGAACTATCTTTACAATTTAAAACAGTATTTATTCCCAAGAGTTTCAGGAATACTGAAACATTGACCAACTAACCCTGATTCATCCTAAATTACGAAAACATCACTAATATCCTACAAATTTACGATTCGCGAATAAAAAATTTGTAATTCCATACAATAAACATGTAATAGTTTGTTTCGTGCTAAGTTCAGTGGAACAAGAGGGCTTTTATATGAACAAAACTACATATGTAGACGCTAAATGTATATTTTTATTTCGTCTATAGCTTAAAGCTTACATATAAATAGGTAATAAATAATTAAATGTTTAATTTGATAATATAATATCGAATTATTACATTACAAATACAGCTGTTTGAATACTTTTTCCGAATATTAAATATCACATGTAACATATAGGTTTTTTCCTAGTTTTCGGTCTGTATTTATGTTTAGATAACTTCTATATACATACATTTATATTTACACATAACTGTTCGTCGAATTATGTAAAAATGTATCTTATCTTGTTCAACTTTGATTAGAATCGATTATAATGCCAGCTTAGGCTTGGATTAATATAAACCGGCGATGAATTCATTAAATTGATAAAAAAACAACATTTTGTATAAAACTGTATATCTTGTTGGTCGTTTTCGGTTTATTTGCGGACCATCTTTGTGGAAAAAAGAGTTCAAGATAGTTATTAGCAATCGACAATCGCAAGCTCTAGAGAGAGGACATTAAAATAGTAGAAGTTGTTGGTCGAGAACCCCACTTTCAACGTGTTTCTGTTCTGCTGGTGTACACCAGCAGGTCTTGTAGAACTTGCGAGACGGTTAAGTGTTAGTAACAGGTGGCACTTTGTGTTTATGTGTGCATGTTTAATAATATACTATTATACACGTAGTGGACGTTATTATCTATGTGTTTTTCTAATTGAAAAATACATTTCAATTCAATTTTGATTTCTTTGAAAATTTTCATAATTCGCGCATTGTTTGTGAATTTTCTTTTGGTGATAAAAATACATCAGTGATTCAAGTGCGAAAAATGTAATTAATTTATTTGGAATTTTTGTTGGATTACCTGAACAAGGGTAAGGATTAATTTATGATTAATTCGATTGATCAATGGAAGAATGCGGATTGATAAAATTGAAGGACGCCTCCATTAGAAAAATGAAAACAGGAAATTTTCTACGTTTTCGGAATTTTTTGAAATTTCTTCTACTACATAGTTAAATTTACCATAAAAGCGTAGATAAAGGTAGCGGAAGAGTATTGCTAATTATTTTCCCCGAAGACCTATTCAAATTCATTCACGAATCGATTTTTTTCGAAAAAACCTATAATTTCTCTTTCACCGTCAAATTAATTATGTATATACGAAATTTCTTCTTTCTTGTAAACTGAAAAGGTTAAGAGCTTTTCTTTTAGCTACTAAAACTACACTTTAATTACGTTTTATGTTCAATTTTGAAAATGTCATGTAAGTTTTCTAATAAAATTTGTAAAAGTGATAATAAATTTGCGAAATTTTGTACAACTAGGTTTAAAAATAAAACAAGTAATAAATTTTATTGAATTTATTTTACGATTATAAATATTGAACATATACATATATATAAAATGCCACTTGAAATAAAAACACATGTAATATGTTTACATATATTCCGGTTTTGAAGACAATTTGATAATCAAATTAAAATTTGAAAAATATTTCTCATTAGAAAATGTTAAGGACGCATCAATGCGGATTTAAATTTGCTTAGAATTTTTTTCTAATATTCCGATTATGTAAGATCGGATTAGTTTACAAACTCGTTATAAATGCACTTGCAATTTAAGTAAATAATATACGTAGATATAAACATTATAAACACATTTACTTCCTTAAACTTTCAACAAGAGACTATAGAAAATAACGCAGCAGGGAGTTTATTGTTGATAATTTCATTTTACATGTGAAAATAACACTCGCTAATTTCTTGTATAGATGCACAATATAATTTAAATATCAAATTTCACATAACATGTACATAGAACAGTTTTCAAAATTATTTCAACATTAAAAGTGGATTCAATAATGATTTATACATTTTTTATTATGTATGCCAATGCCATTCATTTAATCAATAAAAAGGAGAAAAAGTAAGCAGGTTGCATGATTTATTCGATATTCAATATCTATTCAAATTGCTATTAAATATACTGAAAATCTTTAAAAAATAATTAACGTCTATTGTATAAAAATGTGATAAGTTTGTTCTTGGCAAGTTGCAAATATAATAAAATAATGCAAGGATATTACAAAAGCCAACGGCATATTCTTTCGATTATTATTTGAACAAAAAAAAAACAACTTGTAACAGGAAAAACAGTTTTGTTCGAATATCCTTTATGTTGTACCACAAATTATTATGTCAAAATAAAAAATATTGGCCAACATGTGCACGTAAACATTCCTGTTGCATTTTGAAGGTAAGTATTACAGAATTATGAAAAACATTATCAGAATTCACAAGGTTAGGTCGCAGTATAATTATATTTACATACATTATAATACACTTTTTCAATCCGTATTATATTAAATACGAAACTTAATGAAATTAAATTAATAATGCGACCTTCATATGGACGTTGTTGGGCTTCTAATTTGCTAGTGATACCATTCAATTACCAATTATGCAATTCCAATTTTCTGACTGGTAATTACCGGAGGATATTGAAAATTGAAATAATTTTTTTTAAACCACAAATCACATTTTTATACACGCATGCGATTATGTAACATTTCATTTTTTAGTTCATAGTCTACTCTAGTATAAGTTTTGAACAATTTCTTATAACGAACTAAATAATTTATTATATTTTTTTTTCTATTTTAGACTTTGTCATAACAACAATTTTTTTTAATAAAATAAATCATTAATAAAGGAACAGTAAATGGACAAAGTCAATTTAATAGAATGATTAAAAATACTATTATCAATCGAAATAAACCAGTTTTAACGTATGTTTTTTGTGTGTAAAATAATTTGGCAATTTTACACAAAGGAACAGCGAATTTTACAGTTATTCAATTACATTAATTTGTATATAATACGTGATTTCTTCCGTATAATAGAAAAATTCGAGTAGACAATCTTTTTTGTATTAAGAAAATGTTAGGAATGAAAAAATTAAAAAGTCTACCGTGATTTTCTGACAATATATACGTATTTCGTTTGTTAAAACAAAACGAACTCTTTGTTAATTACTTTTGTTAATTTCATACAAATTGTACAAGAAAACCACCCATGTGTATACAAAATATAATAAATACCGTTTATTTCATATTTTTGATTTGATTAAATGAGAGCAAGTATGCGATTTAATTGTTCATTAATTAATTCATATAAGTCAAAAGGAATGAACTTGTAGAGTAAAAGGCGATTTCCTTTTAAACATACAAAATAATTGCCTCAGAAATAATTTTCGATGTATTTAATAATGAATCTGAGTATTAATTTTATATAAAAGATAACGTTATGAATAATTTCATATTAAATAATTAATAAATAATTAACTATTGTTGAATTTCTCAAACACTTTCTTAGACGTTAAAAAAAATTGTCTTGTTTAACAGATTTCTATTGTCGGTCATTGTCGCATCAGCGGTAGGTAAAAAAATGTTTATATTCTTCTTAATGCTTATTCGTCATCTTGTAAATATGCAATTAAATTTTAATCGTTTTATATACTTTTAATTAATTATAGCATATTTAGAATAGAACAATATAGTTAATTGAAGAATAGTTGAGAAAAATGAAGTGCGAAATTGTTCAAGTGAATTTATTTATTATACTTATGTTCTTATAATGTTAAGTTTGTGAAATATGAATAAATAAATAATTTTTTTTGTTCATGTACAACAAGTGTATAATTTGCTGCCTTTTTAATATATCTCAATTTAATCTCAACTACTGAAAAAGAATTGTTCGTAAAAAAGTAACATCGCCAAAAAATTCCCACGTTAGTGAAAAAAAAGTGAAATGAAGAGTTTCAGTTTTAAATTTTTTGATAATCGTATTCATGTAACTGTTCCATGACGATAATTGGCATAATACCCCTATAGCATTAGGAAATAAATACGATAAACAGTTAATGGAACAGTTTAGCCACAAGAAAATCGGTATTTTTCCATTTTTTTTACTATCTGTAGCTGTATTTGTCGGTCGTCGTCAATGCACACGAATAATAAAATGTTCTTCTTTAATGTGCCCCCGCTGAGGTAATATAAACTTTTAGATGTGTATCAATTATTATTGTTATTTGCCTCGAACGTGCTTCAAGTCAAATAAAACCGCTTATGGCAAGTAGGAAATAGAGCATTAACTGGAACAAATGGCTTGGAAATATAATTTTAAGTACAAGTAATTTTTATTTTCAACTTTTTCGTACACTTAATTAAAATAATATACGTATTTGACGAAAATTACAATTTGCACACCTGTAAAATGCTTGACACACAAATTTACCATATAAATATTTCATAAGTTTTACTTTTTTTGTCGCAAAAAAGGCCCCGACGAGAAAACCTCCTTATATATAAATGAACAGACTTTAGAGTTCCACTTGAACTCTTGATCCACAAACTGCATTACATGAAAAGCATTTCCGCTCCACTGTTGTATATATTTTTATTCTTCTTGTGGGGTTCGTTCGGTCTTACCGTCTTATAATGTAGTACATCCTGTTTATCAACGATTTAACGCATTATGTATATCATATACAATTCGTCTTTTATTAATGTTATTATCTAGTTTGCACTCGCCGGGGAATAATGACTATATTAGTCGAATTTAATTAATTATTTACTGTGAAAGCTCTTGCGCCTTCACCAAAAACACAAAATTTCCTTTCACAATAAAATAACAACATGACACAAATACGACTGAAAGAAAACCACATATGATTTTATCAAAATTGAAAGAAATGTAATTATTTAGGCGAAAGGAAGATCTTGTTGTCAAAAGAAAAAGACGTTGCTCTTCTGTAACGGCCGATGACTTTTTATATATATATGGTAGCTGTATAAACGAAAACAACAAGAGTTTTAGCAAAACGACATCAACAAGCATTACTTATTACACAACAAGGAAAAAAGCGCAAAGTTCAATGCGTTTCAAGTTCTTTCTTTTGAATCTAATTTGCTTAAAGTACATAACAGTTTTACTGTTAGAACATGACGATTATAAATGATATTAACCACGATAATGTTGTAATAATCAAGTTGTGGAAAAACAACAAAAGAAACATTTAAATGCTCATTTATAAAATTCCGAATCATTGTTCGTATTTAGGGTGTTGTGTTTCGTATTTATGTAGAAAAATTTATTTAATTTCGTATTGAATTGATGGGCGTTTGACTTACAAAAGCATAGATAAAACATTAATTGTTGTGAAAGTCAATGAAGAAAATTGAAAGCATGAATTTTGAACAGACATTCTCTTATCACCGCATTATTTTCAGCCGTACGCTAAATTTCATGGCTTGTAAGCCAATTAATTTGAAATGTATATACGTATGCAATTCACGAGATTAATTCAAATTTATGTCTTGGAATTAGAATAACTATACTTGGAATTAATGTGAAATATGCTAGAAATGTAATTCCAATTAGTTTTTATACAATCAAATCTAATCCAGTTGACTTATCTAGTAGAAATATGAAAAATATGATGAGATAAATAAATATTTGTCTTCTAACTGTATTAGTTAAATTATACTAATATCTATAAAATAATATTTAACTATAGAGGAGAAAAAAAAACTGGAAATCTCATTAGAAAAACATGTTGTGTGTTTCTTCTCATCATGGTCCGATGAAACCGCTAGATATTCATATCTACGCACGACATTGTGAGGTTGTATAATATGTAAATAAAGTGAAAAATTGTATAAAGAAAGAAAAAAGAGGTAAAAGCAAATTCAAGTAGAAAATTATGCGGTTTGTATGCATATGTGTGACTAGTTTTTACGTATTCAACTGTTCCATATAATATTTTTACTATGATCATGTGTTTTTCAATAGTTTCCGTGCTAATTTTTTCCGACAATTGTAATTACAATTAAAAATTGGACATACACAATTTCAGTTCTTAAATTGACCTAAAAAAGATATCCAACAAAACTTCAACAATGGAATAATAACGAGTCCTCGACAAATTTATGAATAATTTATATTTTTAGAAATAGATTGTACATTAAATGTAAAAATTCATAAAACCACCACAAGATAAACATATTCGCGATCGTTTTGTGATAAGAGAAAACTGTTGTGGAGGCTGTAATAACGGTATCTCATCTCGTGTATCTATAATTCATTGGTTCATTCTTTTCCACCTGCAACATTTCTCATGCAGATGATGGTATGGGTGTTGGTACTGACCTACAAGGCCGTATCATTCACACACACATTCAATTTCTTTCAATAAAATCATAATAACGAATTGAACATGCACGAAATACCGAAAAACGGCCAGTTAAAATCGATTGGTTCGAATCAGCAAAAGGACACCAATATTTTCAGATTTAAAACAGATAAATAATGTATAATGACATCATTAAAAAATGCCATTGTAAATGAATAAATTTTTTTTTTGTACACATTATGTAAATAATTTCATGCACGAATTTCTTTCTATAGGTGACATTGAGAAAAAAGTTTATATTGTATTGAATTGAATTTTTGTTACATAATATATTTTCTTTTAAACAATAATAATAATATTTTTATTCGTTAGCATATACGGCAAGGTCGTATGGACGAAAAAGTGTAACAAAATAATTAAATATTCATGTATTCGATCGAAAAGTAAATTCGAAAATTACAAAATAAATTATTGAATAATGTCAAAATGGATTTTTTTCGCTTTATTGGCAAGAATTTATTCAGTTGAACGGAATTTGTTATTATGCAGTTTGTACATTAATTAATTGTATAATTTTTGTTGTATTTAACTGGAACAGGAGCTTTATAAATCACTGATTTTTCCGTATTTATAATGTATAATGAGCTGATTATTACGTATATATCATAATTTACTATTTATTAAAAACACCTGAAGTAGTCCAGTCACCATAAACTAGCATATTTTCTATATTTATGCAGATATTTATTATTTTATCAAAGTTATATGTAGAAAAAATAATAACAAGTCGAAAAACTTGCTCCAAAATGAAATATTAATGTAAAATTATTATTCTGACGTTTAATTTTGTATTCCAAAAGTTAATTGCAAATGTTTGTATGGTTTTTTATTAGTACTAAGTTTGTTGCTTAAAGCAATCAAAAGTGAACAACAGAAACAGTGGAAATAAATAAAAATTTCTGTTTACTTCTTTCAAAAATTCTAACAAATATTTAATGGTGGTGCACAATGATTTCATTTTGTTACAAAAATACCCTGAAGAGAAATATAAGCAATACTGCAAGGTTAAAACATATTATTTTATTGTTATTTTTTTTAAAAATAGTCATTTTTATATCATTGTTTTAAAATAAAATGTATGAAATTAACAACTATTTAAATTAGTCATTTAGTAGGCACTTTTGTAACCATTTGACCATGGATTTTTAAAAAAATAAGTATCTAATTTTATTGTTTATAAATAATTATTATTATATGGGTAAATTTACGTAGGATATTGTTATTAACTATTGAAGATTCGTTCTATAACCTTGTCAGAATTCATATTTTAGTATAATTTCGATTCTTTTTGTGTATTTCCCCGATTCGATTTATTATTTTATCGTTTCTTCAAGATTTCTATGCAAATAGAATGATAACCCATTTATGTGCAGTATATTTTTATTTATTTAGTACAAATAAAATTGCTTACTGATAAAACTATCCTTGCGATATCATCGCAATAAAATAAATTCAAGGTTTGTACACATAATACAAAACTGTACGTATATGCAAAAGCCATTAATATTTAAATAAATTATTATTAGCACACGTCTCTTATTATTAACTCAATAAAAATCAAATTATACATTTAGTTTACTTGATGGCAATCTTGCTATTTGCTGCAAGTGGCTTCAATTTTGCAAGAATATTATTTTATGTAATATGTATAGTTTACTTTATAGTACAACGCTCTTTTTTATAGCAGATATTAACATTTTTTAAAATATACAAATGAAAATAACTATTATAATTACAGCCTGTTTGCTTTTGTGATAAGAATCGGCTAGAATATATTTTTTAATAATTTTTAATGAGTTTACTTTGAACCAAGTAAATATATGCAATATCAGTATAGTTTTACAAAAGTTCTTGTACGGTTGATTTTATATTAAAAAAAATATCAAAAGTATAACCAGTATTTCTAAATTATCATAATTAATTAGAAAATGACGTAAGTAGGACTTTTTTCGTTAATTATTCTAAGTTCAATTGTTGTTTATGTTTATTTACAACAAAGTTCAATGTCATAAACTCTATTTCATTTATAATATATTTTCTATCTTCGTACAAAATCGAAACAATATTAATGAATAAATGATGAAACTTCCTGTGTAATAATAAGTTTACGTGTTTGAAATTGAAATTTCTTCATAAATGAAAGCAGCAGCTTCCGGTGGCCCTTTTTTAGGAAAATTTCTATACAATAATATACTAAAAATCCTCACTTCCAGCAAGTATATGATTGAGTCAACAATTCAAATGTAAATAAAAACCTGTTCACTAGGTATAGTAGGTAGACCATGGTTAATTAACACAGATGATAACCTTGCGGTGACATTGCCATCATCATCATCATCAACCAAGACTGGTTGGATGGCTTAAAATTAAATCTATTGTCGAAAAAAATAAAATAAAATGATTTGCAAATATATATTTATAAAAAACTGAACATAAAAGGAAATGATTACTTATTAAAGAATAATAATTTGTACAATGACCTCCGCCTTCACACCAGCCTAATTATTTGCGCAAATTTGTATTGTTGTACACAATTTTTATTGCTTACAGTAAATCATGTTTTTGATGACATGTTGAAAAAAAGTGTTAATTGTTTAAATAAATATTGTCCAACTGTTGAAACGGATAATTTAATTAGTTTTTTTACCAGGAATATAACCAGTTAATAGGATTTGAAATAAGGTGTTAGAAAGTTTTTTATTTCGTAAATGAATCTTTCCAAAATTTATAAATTTACCACAAAATTAATCATGTTCTCAGAAAAAAACGTTCTCTGGTAGATTTCCCTAGTCTACCTTTTTCTCAACAACAAAAATAAAAGCCAATTATATCTCTCAACCACCACAACAAGATCTTGTTTATAATCGAATGGAATTTTTCAATTGTATTTGAGTATATCTTGCCTTTTATGTCAAGTACTAAACTATTCATGACAATAATAACACCGAGCTAAACTAAACAACAAAAACATACAAAATATAAAACGAGTTGTTTAAATTGATGGCAAAGTTTTTTATTCAGTCTCTATTAAACATATCCAGTGTAGTTGTATCTATCTGTATGGGTATGAGGTGTTGAATAGTAGTTTGATCGATTTTTTCTTCTATATTTGAAAGGAAGATTGAACAAAAACCGGTATGTACATAATCATATGTGTCTGCACGGTCGAACATACAGCAAAACTTGATTTGCTACAATCTATTGAGGACTAGACATTGATCACAATGTATATTTATTGTTAATCTGATAAATCTACATGGTGGTTTGTTGTAAATGTCCATATTTTGTAACATATCCCCGATATTAAGTATGTATCAGTAAAGACTACACTTTGCTATTATCTTTTTGCATATGTATAGTAATTTACAACATAATATAAATCTTTGTATCTGTCACCAAAAATTTATCTACCATTTATTTGCAAACCTATTGAATTAGAACAAATCCACATTGACTTTGTCAACAATAATCTTGCTCTTTTTTGCGCTACATCTGCATGGATAAATATTTATCAACCAAATTTGAATATGGTGAAAAATATTTGTTACAGACCAATAAACTGTATCCATAAAATGGGACCATATTGTGGCAAATAAGCAAATAAATTCAGTAATAATACGACAAGAATGGGACCTGAATTGAATTTTTTTTGCAGGTCTAGCAGTGGTGCCGTGACGATGTTGCAGATAACCGAAGACACACCGCCAGATATGCTGGCTGGGGCCATGGACCTCACTGTCCATTTACCATCAGGTCAATCTGTTAAAATGGCTGTTGAACGGAGGTAATATATACATTTATATGACATTAAAACGTGATTAAATAATGGAATATATATTTCAGTACGCCGATGATGGATCTTCTAGTCCAAATCACCACCAACCACCAATTACAGTTGTCTGGTTATACGTTGCAAGCACTAAGTATGGCCCCATCATCGGAACACACTGACCGCATTTTACCCTACAAGCCAAACACACCCATCGGAGCCCTAGATACGCAACATATCAAAGTGATACCGAAACAACGAACACTACCAGTACAGAAGAATCCACCACCAGGCCATCAGCCCTTCGAAAGTACGTTCCGATTGAAGGTCCATTTACCACGTAACCAATTATATGTGATACGAGTTAGTCGAAATGTACTTTTAGAAGATATCATGAGGAAAGTGTGCGAAGAGAAGAATTTAGATCCGATTAAATACGAATTTAAGCATCCAGGTGAGCGCCTTTCATGACAATTCAATGTCTTTTACCTCGCTGTGTGGCTGGCTATGATGGCTATTATGTGAGTTTAAGAGAGTTAACGGTTTTAATGTGGATTTTTTTCATTTGGAAATGTATGTGTATGATGATGGACCACATTTTCAACAAGTGAACCGAGAGTGGCTTGTGAGGCGACTTTCTCTTTTGCTATGTTAAACGGTCTCTCTCTTACAATCTTTTTTTTTTCTTAAAAATATTCTGATGATGGTCAATTTTTATTCAAGAATCCGTTAGAATAATTTCTGGTTATTAGATTTTTTCTATATCTATTATAATCATACTTAATATTTATCTATAAAACTGTCGTAAACACGTTTTTAAAAAAATAGAGTAGTTTTATTTATTACTTATCTATCAAACAATATTTTGCCTATATTAGGTTGATAGATTTTCTTCAAAGTTCATCTAAATTGTCAAACTAATTGTAAAAATACTAGGAATTATTTATAAAATGCAAAAATATTAATGTGAAAAAATGGTGAATGCGCCAATGTATACGAATACATAATTTTGATGAGATTTTTTGATTAAATAAAATATTAATGGAATTATCTTTATTTCGTTTCATCTTTCCATGTTTTCATATACACATGTAAGTATTTTATAATTGGAATATACATGCTTTAATTGTATTGCGTTGATAAATTTTTATATAGTTGTTGAAAATATGCTAACAAATTATCTGTAGATTAATTTATACGTAGACATGTATATCTCTATTGTTTAAAGTTACATGAATGTAAACTACATTAACTTATTTATTTTATACTTATACTTCATTCAACATAAAATATGATAGGAATTTATTTTT
>SSSI01010274.1:0-21419 GCA_004796505.1 Oryzaephilus surinamensis
TAGTAGTTTAGTATTATTATTATTATGTAATTATGTATTATGTATACTCGTAAGTCTCATGTATTTTGTGTTTTTTTTTTATAAGATATATATTATTCCATTTTCTTGCTGTACAGGTGCTTATAATTTATTGCAATAAAACCAAAATATTTGGTTTATTTTATATATGTATTTGATTTAAGTTGAAATACTTTGATATCAAAATAATTCAGCTTAATTAAATTTAGTTTACTAAAATTTAACTATAATCAAATGCAAAGAATAGAGAATTAACCGATTAAAATTTAACCGGCTAAAAGTTCACCGATTAAAATTTAACCGACTAAATTTGACCGATCAAATTTAACCGTATATGACCGAAAATCGGTCAAACACCGGTTAACCGGTTAAAGTAAAAAATTTAACCGATAGTAAATAAGAAAATTTTAGTCGGTTAACCGTTTAACCGGCCACGGTTAACAGCACTACTTTCAACCCTATTTTGGTGAAAATTTGTATATGTGTTTCATTCTCTTAACGCTTCCACGTCTCTAAACTGGGGATATAATGTACGATATCATTGTGGAACGAGAAAAGATAAGCGCCCTTCCATATAATATTGTATGAATGTGTGAAATATATATTAAAGGGGGCCATATATATGCATCATCTATCAGAATTAATTAGTTTAAAGGTTTGACAGGATAAGAAAGTTGGCAAAGATGGACCGTGTTTAGATTAGAAAAGAGGGTGATTGACGGGGACCAAACTGGATGCGAGGGTCTTAAGTAAATTTTACCATTTTTTTCTCTCTCTGGTGTTCCGATAACGGTTATCGGTTTACATTTACTTTTTCTACAAACTATATTATATGAGAAGATTGTTTGAAAGTAATATTAGAGGAAAAGTTTTATTCGTCGATTGTTTTCCGATAATCTGGTATGCCCTAAAGCGAATTAATTAAAGTTATTAATGTAAATTATGAGTGTATTTTTGTTCTATTTTAATACGAACTGCTAATTAAATCTATTTACACTAAATTTTAATTAATGCAATTTAAATTGTATTAAAGTTCAACTGTATTATTTTTTTAATAATAATTCAACTAAAATGTTTTCAAGTAGATTTTAACATTTATTTGACATCATGTTAAATTATTTAAAATATATAATGTCATGATATCAAAAACAGATGAAGGGTTGGAACAAAAGGATAATGCCATTGTTTTATCTTTGAATATATTATAATATCTATTTAATTGAAAAACATGTGTACAAAATCTATTATGTATATCTATGTATCCATCTATAATGTATATTTGAAAGTTTTGTAACATTTTTTTATTAAATATTTAACATTACAACTGTTTAAATATTCTACATATAAAAAATGTTAACTACTACTTGCAAGTTACAACAAATTTGTATCATGTATCATGTATAATTACAATAATTATAGTAATATTAAAATCGATACATTCTCAATATTCTGAATCAATTAAGTATACAACAAAATGTGTAAAATGATATTCTATTCATTGTAACAATAGAATAATATAGATTTATTTTACGTATTAAGTTGTATGTACGAGTATAATAAAATATTGATGACAAAATTTGAAACATAAATTTTATATTGTAATAGAAACAGTCATTCAATCATTCCCTTGTGATTCTGCCATCATTTTCTCAATATATACTTTTTTTATACAGTTATATTATCCGTTAGAAATACGTATATATATTTTCCACTCACGCATTCCGACAGTATTAAAATGAAAATTAAATGTGTAAATAGAATGAACGTGAGTTGAATGAAATAACTGGTCATATTATGTGTGTGGCAGATGTTTTTCCAAAGGTTTATGGGGCCTTATCAAGTCCATTTTCAATTGATTTCTATTGTTTGCTCATTTAAAAGCCCAAAACAACACAATGAATTTTCCATACACAATACAAATATCAACCACCCCATTCTTAGGTATTATTATATTATTTGCATTGTTGTAAAGGTAATTAAATGGATATTGTTATTAAGTGTTCATATATTGGTTCTATAATATATAATCCAGCTCATGTTGTTGAATTAATTGGATTTATGGATAGATTATAACGTATTATATTAAAATTCAATTAATTTACTTGTTAATTCACAAATCATTTGTTTATCTATGGTAAAGATGAAAATGTTACGAAAATACACTTTTTTATACAGCAGATAGTAAAGTGAGCTTTTATATACGAAATAATTAATGAAAACCAACCTTAACAATGAATGTAAGTAAAAATGTATTATGTAAATTGTAAAAAAGTGTATCTTTGACAAAATCATACTTAATGCAAAACCTATTACGAAAATACGCTTTGTCGATGCTAAAGTTAAGCTTTTAATCTTAACAATGAGTTTTAACTCTAAAGATAGATAAAAATGTTCTTTAAACTGCAGGATAGAAAAAATCTCTTTGACAGAATAATAAATATAATAATGACAAGAATAATTGTGCATTTTGTGCATTGTACAATAAATAAAAAAGTATTTTACTCTTGAGTATAATACCTAGATAAAATTACTTGTTTTTTCAAACTAAATAAAATTAATCAACAAATCACTAGTGACACAAATTATACTTATTATGAGCGACTTATTACCTATAACATCTTTTTTTACTGAAAATAAAATAGTGGATTTTCCACTACCATTTTCCTAGCAAAAATCACTGCAATAATGCCAATAAAAAACGAACATACTTAAAAATTAAGCGACTATCTTCTATTACCAAACATTTCCGAGTCAATGAATATATCAAATGTATATTAAAATATTTTCTCAACAATAAAACAGTTTGGCATATATTCAACTTATCGATTTATAAAATATCATCTCAATTACATGGCTTGTATACAAAGTGGTAAATCTAGTGGTGCCTAACCCCTTGTCAAACGGTCCCGACCTGAAAAGATTGATGATTTTCCATTCTCTACTCTGCGTGTGATTCATTCCACCGTGCAACATTTAAATACCTTTAAGTAATTGTGTTACTTAAACAAATTACACATCAACTTTTGCACCAGACACCCACCCACACATAGAATAGATAAAGGCCCATCAACCACCCGCGCCACACACCGCCCCCTCAAACTTATTTTCCCACAATAATTAATGTTTGTATATTATGGTGGTGGTTTTCTAATTGAAAGATTCGTCCGTGTGATAAACCGTATACAATTTTATGAATTATTGTTTTGGGGGCGTGCTATATATACCAGAGTTTACCCTTCAAGCTTTCACATGTCGTATTTAATTAGGATGGAAATCTATTTGAGTTTGCTTTTTTGTTATAAGAGGGATGAATGTTATAGGGACTGATTACACCGATAAATACATTTGTAAAAAATATTAGAGTGTACATAAATAAACTGAAACCAATTTGTAATGGGCAACTTAAAAATATAACGAAAAAACTAATGATAAGCAAAAAAAATTGTTTTTATGCAGGGGTTCATTAGTATCAGATAAGGGGTATCTAAATTTAAATTAATTCAATCAAACAATGTCAAAGTTTTCCTTTAATGATTTATGGAGTTTGTTAACAAACTTGACTAAATTTTCACGATCTTAGCCCACAGCATTTGGAAAAAAATCGTAATCGCCAAAATGGGTGTTTGCATGGATTTTGGTTAGTAGTGGGTTATATATAATCGTTAAACGGATTACATATATTGTTCACGTTTTGTAATTACATGATTAACGAGGGTGAAAGCAAGATGGAGGTACGGTTATTCATGTCGCACATGTGTTTGAACACGCGACCATACATATATATAACATACACAATGAACAAAACCGAATATTGGTAAAATTGTTAGCCGAGAATTTCATCCAAAACCAAATACACTTTATTCTTTCATCCCCCTAATACATACAGCATGTAACAAGTATAATTGCAACGACATACGGTTTTTCTAATTAGTGAAACTGCAATGCTGATTTATTATGTCGTATCGAATTGATATTAATAGTTTGGACACGTTTGTACATTTTGGTAACACAAAATGGTAGCTCGTATAATTGGTAAATTCGTTTTGGGTTTTTCGGATGAATAACGTCCAAATGTACATTATTAGTTCTACATCAAAAACATATGTATTACATTAAAATTTGCTTGTAATATTTCTTTCGTTCGTTTTTTTTTTTGTTTTTGTTTCAACTGGACTGAAAATTTTTATGTTCCAACAGGAAATTTATTGTGTTTACAAAAAAAATTATTGTTTAACTGCATGGAAAAAAAATACATTTTAACAAAAGGACGAGCACCTTGACCGCCTTAAAAGAGCCGTTCGTATGTGATAAAAAAATTGAGGAAATTTTTTGAAAATGTTTAAAAATTAAAGATAACATCAATTTCAGTAAAGCAGTAATTGGATTTCAAAAATAAATATCAGTGAAAAAAATTATTTAAATAAACAGACGCAATATTTCATACTTTTAAATCATTTAATTACTTCGCGAATATAGGTACATATTTGTATTATTTTTTCCAAAAATGAACTATTGTCAGTATTTTCACCAAACCAAAACTACATAAAAAATAGCGGGAATATTTGTGACCAACAATATTATTCAAACATATTTGCGGTCCCATACCGCCCCATTGGGTAATATAAAATTTTTAACCAACAAAATATTGATTGATGTTCACAAATAACAAAACAAAAAAACAGTTTGTATCAACAATTTCAACAAATATGTTAAATATTTGACAAACCAAACTTCATTAAAAATTTTTTAGTTAATCAATGCTACGGGTTTGGTGCTAAATTTAGAAAAATCCTCATAAAACACGTTTGCACGTGCATTTTAACAGTTTTATCTTCTTGTTCCTTTGTCGATCCTTAAAATATATCCCTCAACCACTTTCACCAAACAGATCAATCTTTCTGTTAAAAAACTTTTCACTGTCTTGAACATACACGTTCAAGTGTCTCTTGAGGGGGTAATTCCTTAATTTTAAATTCCTTAAAAGTAAATTCACCGTCAGTCATTGTTTTTTCTGTTGGTTTACTTTGTGGACACAAGTCGATCCATTTTATTATACACATATATAGGAAGTGATGTTCAGTTCTTCTCTTTTCTTGTCAGGAAATGTAATTTAGTACAAACACATACAGTGAGAAAAAAGGGCACAAAACGAGAGCATATTAAATCTTTTTTTTTACTATTCTCAGAACTCCTTGTGGGACTTATAAATCTAATTAAAATACTAGCGTAATTACTTGGACCCTTGAAAACTATTAATCAATTCTAAGTATTATGGGGTGTTTTTTCTGTACCAGAAAAAGTTTGTTCTGAATACTTTACACAATAAATTTTTCCGCAAAATCCAAAAGTTGGCCCCTTTAATAATAAGTCACATCAGCAAAGGGAAAACTTGCCCATAATTTACTCTTTATTGGTTCAATTAAAATTTTAATTATTTTATGTTATACGTTATAATATGTTGGAAGTTGTTGTTGCTACTATTAGCGTACATGTTGGGGCCAGTTTTGGCATTTTGGTTTACTTTTTGGTCGGTTAATGTTTGTATACACATGGAACACGTATGATGTATATTCTTAGGTGTAGATGTATGTGTTATTATGTAACAACATCATCCTGCTGAAAGTTACAAAGTTATTCTCACTATAATAACTTTAATATTGCCTCATAATTTGTAATTGAGATAGGAAATTAAATGCTGCCCTCTAGGGAGGAAGCGCAAACTAAATTAATCTGTTAATGTACAAAGTATATATATAATATTAAAGCTCCATACTTTGTAATATACGAAAATAAAGTTTTGGTAGTGCATTTCACTATAAATTTTTATACAAAAAAAAAACAACAAAAGTTTAATCTAAATAAAATTAATCCAGCTGTTGGTTTTTTTTCTCATAATAACTGAAATTTGCTTTAATTACCATTAAATTAAGAGTTGGAATATAAATTTAGTCTACACAGTGTCAACAGGGAAACACATTTAATAAGAATTATATTTATTTAAACCACTGTCATTATTCGACCATCCTCAACATCTGTGATTCTTTTCCTCTTTGTCTCTTCGTCCTTTTTTTTTCATTTCAGTTTCATCCATTACTTAATTTTCTAATTATTTTATCTCTGGAATAATGTGATACATCCGTCTGGTTTGCTTTTGTATAAATTGGTCCAATTAAGGAAAAGTTCACTACAACAACAGCTCTTCTGACCTGAACCTCTCTTCTCACTTTGTACAAAGACCTACTCCATTTATTTTCCATCCTTTTTTTATATAAATAACGTCAAAATTCCGAGCTTTCGTTGGAATATTTCGTTTACACCAACAATTAATAGTAATTAAAACTGGCACTTCGTATTCGACAAAATTCTATTTGCTTAAAATGTTATATATTTTAATTGATGGAAGAGATATAGGATGAAGGATCAAGCTGATTCCGGCACACACTTTTTACGATTTTGTTGAATTTACTTAGTGGGGAATAAGCAAGCACACTGGGCCCGGCTTTATGGCGTTAATTAGGCGACTTTGAACTTTTAACGTCAAAATTAATTATTAGAAAGTTGATGACAAATAATGTCCTCACCATCAGGGGATTTACAGAAAAATTGGGTAATGTTGGTGCTTGTGCAGAAGGAAAAGTTTTTAAAAAAATTGAAATTTAATTTCTAACAATACAAATCAAAAATAACTATAGTCTGTCCGGTATATACTTCCGGTCTGATTGTAAATGTCGTCACAACTATGAATAGAAAAAGATAGAATGTATGGATTACATTATCGACTAATTTGATGAATATTCTCTGTCTCAAAACATTACATTTTATTGCTCGAGAGGCAAGCATATGCCGTAAAAATAACCAGTTAATTCTGAAATATTTTCAGCATATTTAAAAAAGCTTACAACACATTAATTTTTAAACAAACAGTTGAAATTATAGTGTTTTTTTTGTGTCTATGTTCATTTATAATATGTATTTGTACAAACAAAAAAAATGACCAGATATGTGCACTAATATCAAATGCAACCTCACAAAATTGACAGAATGATATACACAACAAACTGATAACGTAAATAAAATTTACTGTGAATTATGTCTATTATCTGTTAGAGTCGTATATCATTCCAATATTTGTCTCGTATTTCAGCTTCTTGTATTATTAGAATCTCTTGAGCTGTCATGTCTCATTGAATGTAATTTTTTTAAAATTCCCATTTCGCATTTTGACCCCCTTACATAACTAGAGTACACCAGAAACAAATATGGAGAACAAACGTAATTAATTGTTTTTTTTTGCTTAAAATTAAATTAAAAACGCAATCACATTTACACGTGTTGTTTAATTTCAACCCCTAAACACTACACGGATAGAATGGGGTCGATTTAGTGTAACGAATTGAGAAAATTTACTATCAATTTAAAATTGTACGCGTTCAATAATGTCACCACTAATACACTTTATTGTCTGGTTATTTTAAAATTATAATAAATCTTTATTCACACTCCACAATTCGAAATTATCAACCCCTACTATATATGCTCCATACATAAATATATACCTTTAAATTCAATTTATATTCCATGGGGCCAATGTATTATTATTTTGCACAATTTGCTTTTGTATTTCAAAATGGGTTTTATTTCCTACATATTGTTACATAAATGCTATAACTGTGTATATATATTGTCGGTTATGGGGTGCCTAAAATAAACTCTCATAATATCTGTGACAACTCTATAAATACGGGGATAATAACAACAATAAGCTCTTCGTATATATATAGGAAAACGTGTATGTATAAAATCTAATTCAGTCGAATAGTGTGTCCTATATATGTAGTTTGATTATATTTTAATTACTCTAAGACATACACATAAGTAACGCCATCTAACAACATTAAATTGCCAACGACAACTTAAGAAAATACAAATTTAATTTGTAGCATTGTAAATTTTCCTTTATCTGTAATGAACTAGAAAGAAATGACACAAAACGAATATAAAATATAAAGGGGAGAGGCGGAAACGGTTGATAAATCTGATATAGTATTTTTCTTTCGTTTTTTTTAAATTGCACAAGCTGTCAAATGCGTTGAAAAGGCAAAGATAAGATTGAGGTTGCAAAAATAAATGAATAATATAATATTTAGATGTTGCCTTTGTTATTTTTTTATAAAAAAAATTGAAACGTTCGGAATATTTCCGTCACATATATTACAATGTAAGGTTTTTTTTTAACCCTTGACGATATTGTGTTGTAAATTTTAGTGTTTATGACCATCCAAGCCAAAGATTCACCTCGATTCTGTGAAAGCCAACTTCTTCTTGCATCACTTTGAGGCCAAAGTGTGTGCATATGAATAAAGGATTGTCAGGGGACGGTTTCCGCCGCCGCCACACAACCCCCACATATACACCGCCCTCATGTATTTTATGCATGAAACTAAAACATCTTCTTGTTTTGAAAAGTTTTATCACAAACCAACCACCACCAACCACCAACACAACATAAAATCATATTAAAACAAAAATATACTGTGCTTTTTTTATTTTTTGATAGCATAAACATTTTTTACACTTGTTTGTTTCCACCCCTCTTGAAATGTACATCTTTGTTTCTTTTTTTCGTTTTTTTTTCCTTCTAAATGGCAATAGATCACTACGCACAGCTATTCACCCTGAAAAGTGGTCTTTTAGATGTATTTCTTTTTTTTTGTGGCAGATGTGGTGTTCGCCACACCCTCTCCACTTAATATATTTGTTGTTAGGATTTTCCAGTCTACAATTATTTTTTTTACCCTCATTGACACTAGAATAAAAAGCGCAACACAGTTTGTGTAGGTATACGTTTTTGGATTAAAAATAGAACATCTGTTGGATAATCATAATATACACATTTTAATCGGTTTAAAATTTATATTTATTTAATACCAACTAAAAATATATGGGGTTGCATTATAAAAATTTCATTCCTCTGGAAAATAATTATGTTTTGTTTCGTTTTAATTACTCTTAAGCTGTTATACAGTGCAAGATTTTATTCTAAACATTAATAATTCTGCAACCCCCACAGTTAAATAATTTTAACAGCAGAATAATGTAAAAAAATTATTAAAATAGCATAAAATTAAATAATGAAAAAAGGAACCACAGTTATAAATATAAAATTAATTGAAAACTTTTGACTATAAAATTTTTCATTTTAGTTAAAAATGCGAAGAAAAACCATATTTTATGTGGTTGAACTTAAATCAACCCTTCCAACAAATGCATGGCGCAGTATTTTTGCCCCGTTTACTCATAACTTTCAAAGGGGTAGGTATTCGTTTCGATGGAAAATTCATTTTACCAAACCAACATCTTAAAATTACTCTTTTTTCTATATATAAGGGGAAAAATCATATATTTTATGCGGTTTTCCCTTAAAAAGAAAAATGCAAACACGACTTTATAAATTACAATTTTTGAAATAATACATCAAATATTAAAAGACACATGTACTGGGGTGGAAAAAAATATATATGTGTGACCGACTTTGATGAGTCAGTATCGCCAAGGGGCGCAATCTACATTACCACCCCCACTATATTATACTGATAACCCATTCCATGTACAAGTAAATGAATAAATAATGGCCGAGACATTTTGTTTATAAGGGGGTTGTTTAAGTATTGTGTGTGTGTATTATAAAGTTGATGGGATTTGAATTCAATTATCGTTGTTGGCACGCAAATCAAAAATAACCGGTTTCGTTTTCTTATAAACTATTTTATGAGTGATTTATTATACGAGATTGTATCCTTTTTTTATTAGATGATCAAATTTTTAAGATCATTGATTGACAAGTTAACGAACGGACAATTTTTAATACAAAACAAATTAATTTCAACACTATACTGCGTTTTATTAGTTTGTGAATATTATATTATATGAATAAAATCGATTTGTAACTACAAAATAGGCGATTGTGTTGAACAAAGCCAATGTCTATTAGCAGCCGTATGGATTTCTTACGTCACAACATCTGTCACTCTTTAACCACCGGCACGGGCCGATGATTTTACACACATATTCACCCCTAAAACATTCACTAACACACTCCTCTCTGTTGTTTACATCCACAAACAAATTTAAGAGCTATTTTTTATGCTGTAAGTTATTTTGGATTGTTTTTGGATGAATGAGCGCAGCGAGTTGCGTCAAAATTAGAGAAAATGTTACAAAAGAAGGACAATGAGATAAAAATTACAATAAAAATGTAATAAAACTTTCTTGGATACGTTTTCAAGCTAGGTTTATATGTTGTGGGCTATTTTCAATAATTTTTGGCTAAACGAGCGCAGCGAGTAACACAAAATTAGAGAAAATATTTCAGACAAACGAACAATGAGATAAAAATTACAATAAATATAAGAAAAGTCTTCTTGGATACGTTTTGAAGCTATTTTTATATGTTGTAAATAATTGTTTGGGGGACAAGCGCAGCGAGTTGCAAATTAAGCACCAAAATTAAAGAAAACATTACAAAATGAAGGTCAATGTAATAAAATTTACAATATATGTTCTTAAATATATATGTTCAATAAATCTTCTAGTATTATGTAACGTTTTCTTGACAGATTTTTATTGATTCTCCTTCATCGTAGATAATTACATAAAAGAAATGGAAGAACAGAATATATTTACAAACATCAAACAACTTTCGCATTTATTTACTTAACAAAATCCCCATCAACATGATTTGGAAATTTTTTATCGTATACGCACATATACAATATAGCATAATTGAATTTCCCATAAGAATTTTCCGAATTTTTTTAGATATTTTAATGTAATTACATGCAATCATGCGAAATAATGAAATGATTCCAGTTAGTTAATAGAACATCAAAAAAAATTAATTAAACAACGACGACGTAACATTTTTTTTTTTGTTTCTGAAAGCTCTTAATGAAATAAGATTTTCTTTTAATTTTTTTGACAGAAATTCCTTTCGGTACCTTTACCTAAATATAATGTATAATAAAGTGGTACAATGGACATTGTTGGTTTTTAAATGAACTTTCAGCAAAACAAAAAACGTTTTTCGTCCCTTTCACTTAAATACAAGCTCTTTTATTTTGTCTTATTTATTTATTAAGGGAAAACGCTTTTCTTTTGCTTTTCTTAAAATAGCAATGAATCTTCTTGTCTTTTACACTCACACACACACTGTGTTAAACGATTCTTTAACGAAAAGAACAAAGACTTGTCTTTATATGGATGTGGTGCGATTTTTATTATTCCGTCTCAAGGTTTTTTTACTCGTTTTCGGGTCAAGTTTTCCAACTATATTTCCAGGAACGGTTCCAGAAAATGAGGCAAACCGACAGCTTTGAAGTACTTATGTGCTTTGCTCAGTATCGAGTGAAGTTTTTAAGAATTTTCACGGTTAATAGATTACACAGATTACGCTTTTCAGTAGAAATTTTATAAAAATTTTAAATTAGGGAGAGTTACTGAAATACAAGAAAAAAAACAGCTGCAGCTATACGTTTTTGTCGATTTATTTAATTTGCAGTAAATTTGATAAAAGTTCTATTAGGAGAGACGCTTTTTAAAGCAAAATTTAATTAACACCATTTGATTTTCAGTCCGAATTTTTTTAAAATTATTGGACACTTTTTACATGCAGAAAAACACTTGAAAATGTCATTTCTTTGATAAATTACCATAAATGTCATGTAAATTTTCTCAATCAATCAAAGAACATCAAAGAAAATTTGTAACGGAAATAATTTTTCAAAATATATGTATATCATTTAAACTTATCAGGTGGAAACAATAAAGTTTATAGCAGTTTACATCATTTTACAAAAATTAAATTTATTAGGAGCAACTAATTTGAAAAATATTATGTTGCTGAGGTAATAAGCAATAATTTTTTGTAATTTTGATTTTATGAAAGTTATTCAATTTTAAAGGAAAATAAAAGAAAGCTTTATTACTATGTATATTAAATTTTTTATGATAAGAAACTATAAATTTAAATGGAACTCTATAAATAATGTAATTTACTGAAAAATTTATTTATATTTTAAATACGTATAATAAACATTTATGGTTAAATGTGTACTATTTAATTTGCACATTGGTTCATAAATTTCATAAAATATTTAAAACAGTTTTCGATATTTTTTTCGTAATAGATTTCACAAAATTTCACAAATAATCTTACAATAAAAATTATTGCATTCACTGTTCAATATTTGAAAATTTGTACAGTCAATTAATATTATTGCAGAATATTGTACATAAATTTTGATAAAAAGAAAAAAAATATATTAATTCGTGTAGTTTCGAAAAAGTAAAAGCAAAAGTGCGAAAACTTAATGCATAATAAATCGGTTATAAAGTGAATTAGCTTTTATGATACAGAAAACTGTTTAAACAACAAAAACAATATAAATTGAATAAATATAGTGTATTTAATCGTATTTCCTTTATGTATATCGATTTCCTTATTATACACATATTGTTTGTATAATAAAACAAAAGTTATATAGAATAATGTCGTAAACAATGTTTCGGTCTGTCTTTAAACTAAAGTAAATGTAAACACATGTCATTCGAAATGGTTGTAAATAATGTGCCATGTGATGAGATCTACCTAGTGTTAGTGTATTAGTATAGGTGGAGTTATACGGGGAGTCATGTAGTTTTAATTAAACAAAAACTATTCCAGTTAACTTGATGGTTAATAAACTGATGCAGCATGTGTGATAAAATTGAATTAGTAAAACGTATGTTTATTGATCTTACAGTGAAAATTAAACCAAAAACACCCCTCTATATATACACCTTTGATTAAGAAACACTGATTAATGGTTTAGTGGTCAAAAAGAACTATAATTTTTTCCATACCATTTATTTGAAAGCAAAAAAGCTCGGTTAATTACTACTATACAGTAAAAAGTTAATAAATAAATTAGGCAAACTTAATTATAAGTTACCTATATAGGTTTCTATAATAACTTCTGGACTGCTTATTAAATAATATACAAACGAAATAACAAATATATTATAAATTATAATATCGTGGTGGAAACTTTGTTTTTCCGTTGAAGAAAAAGTTGTTGAAAGTGAAATTTGTTTTTTTTTCCATTATAATTCTTTGTCAACGTTTTTAACAGTGGCTTTCAACCCTCCGAAATAATAACAATGATTTAGTTATAAAAGAAAGAAAATTACCTAATTATAAGGCAATTCTGAAAACAAGTAAATTTTCTTTTTGTTTGTTTTCTTAATAATTTTTTTCCTACCTCTAATACCAAAACAATAATATTCTTATCAATAAAGTTTAGTTTTTATTAACATGCGCGTTTTTGTTTACACAATTTTAAATAAACTTACCGTATACAAAGTGTAAAATGGCAAGGAAAACAAAACCCAGCAATGCCATTTTCACGTCCAGTTGTTTGAACTTGTAAAAAAGTTAATAAACAAATATTTATTCAAATACAAAGAAATTATAAACACTTTTTCATAAACAGCAAAAAAGTTTGTACTTGTTCACCATAAACCCTTACAAGTTCACAACATTTACAATAATAAAAATCCGAAAAAAAATCCACTCGAAAACTGTTTATTCAAATTGCAATTATGCGGCACAAGTTTTAAAAGCGCGCCAAACACTATTTTTGAATAATCAGTGTATTCGAAAATGTGTTCCAACAACAGTATCCACAATAAATGTTTATAAGTGGCGGTAAAATATACAACTGAGTCGAAGAGTGAAGAAGGATGGCCCCGACATACACACACGGAGGAACGATTTTGGATATGGAACGGTTTTCCGTTTCCCCGATGGGGTAGTATAGCGCGAATAAGTATATGTAGTGAAAGAAGAGCGAGCCAAACTGTTGAGCTTTGCAGCGCGCATGCGCACCAGCACGTTTTTCGGCTTGGAATAAAGCACAGGCGGGCAGGTTGATAGTTTGTCACTTTACTAAGTGCCGTTTTATGTGCAACTGACAAGTTGACTATAAAATAACAGGTCCTTCATCGTCTGCTATTTGTTATATTATTACAATACACATAATAATAATATGTACTCACAAATTTAATTCTCATTATTGCCTTCAATCATATTTAATTATATGAATATAGCATAAATGGACACGAATCTTGTCGAATTGAAGGGAAAAAACTTGCTGAATGGAGTTTTTTTTGTTTGTTATTCATTTGATTGAGTTTTGTGGCGGCCAAAGTTATAATGACGTCATTAAGCTCAAAACTGGTGGGGGGAACACGTTCATTGCAGTGGAGCGCATCAAACAGTGATGAAAATTAGTGTTTTCCAAACTTGGGGGCATTTTGGCACTATTTATCAATTTATATAGTCTAGTCTAACCACCCTATTGTCAATTGACTGTATTGAAAAGTTTGAAACATTTTTCTATAATTAATTTAAAACTAGTTTGTAAAATTTACATTTAAATATGTTAAGTTATTCCGTTGGGGGTGTATTATATACGTATATTTATATATATGTGTGTATATGTGCATATGCTATATCAGATTGGCGCTATAGATTTGTCAAAGTTAAATTAGTTCCGGCCGGAGATGACAGTTTACGATATTCTATGCAAAACTGGAAATTCCCATTTTGTTTTCCTCCATATATAATAAAGTACATAAGTATATAATATATAAAATAAGTGGCTTGAATGCATTTAGAAAGCCATTAAATATTATTATATAGTTAAGAGTCCTGTATATTATATTATACAGGAAGGTGTATTCCTAAACACCCTCGTTAAACGGATTTTAATAAGGGAAAATTGGAAAAGTTTTATAATGTTTGTATATTTGTTGTTCGTTTTAACGTAAATTAGGCTTAAAATTTACTTTAGCGGTCTTATAATTGTTGTTTACTTTAAATTAGGAGAAAACGTTGATAAAATAATGAATGATTTATTAATGTATGTATTCGTTTTTTTTTACATTTTTTTGGGAATATTAGTTTAATCAATTCAATGAGTCTTTTATATTTTTATTATTCTGAAAAGGTCATTACAATGTGTTTATTCTATTAATTTATGAGTTTAAAGTGAGATCATCAACAGCTTGGTTGGAAACAGACCATGAAAGCATTCCATTTTTTTTTATTATATGGTAGAAATGCCATTAAATACGATAAACGTCAAATATTGTACAGTTATAGCGTGGAATTGAATTTTGAAAAAATAAAATACTTTCAATAACAATAATTTAACGTATAAACTGTGTAGTTTTTGTTGTAATTAATAAAGCCATTATTCAGCTAGAATCCATTTCATTTAAACTACATTTTAGGAACCTTATTTAAGAGAGGAACTTATCTAATTGTTCCCACGTACTTTAGAACTTGGCAAATAATCCTTTCACCAACACATTTATATTTGCAAATAATGATAGTCTTGAATGTCTGTAATAAATTTCGTACCCTAAAGTATGTATTACACGCTCTCTAATGACATTTTCAACACACACACACACACACACAAGAATTATATAAGAATATTTTGGCCCAAAAACTAAAAGAGTTTATGTAAAACTTTTAATTAATGTATAGTTGAAATGTTTTATATTTTAATAACAAATATTTATTCAGTTATGTTGATAGAAAGAAAAATTCCTCATCTTGAATATTGTTTTATATTATAAGTAAGTACAAAGCGCTGGAAAGTTGAATGTTCTCTCTGGTTTATTAAACCCCATTTCATGTTAATTAAAGCTTAATTTCCAACATCTGTAGAATATGATAAATTATAATATAGGTTCAAGTATAAAATGAGGGGGCGAAAAGCTTACATGCAGAAATTTAAAAGAGAAAAAATTAATTGACCTTGAAATCGTTTTCAAAATGTACCACCAGGATTTATCTATCACACTTAAGATTATTTCTTGTGATAACTGACGTCATATGTATTAGATAATTAGGAGCTCTTTAACGTCAACATTTGATTTATTAAGTAGAAGTTGAGACACATTTACATTTTTCGAAAATTACTTTATAACGTAAAGTGCAATAAACAAAATTATTAACTGCACTGCATACAGTCCATTATCTCTGCTAATTCTTGAACAAACTTATAAATAAACATTAATGTCAGAATTATAATACGTAAACAGAACGAGGTCGTGAACTCATATTTTACTGATATTTTACGTGAATAAATTACAAACGTACAGGAGCTCTATTCTCGCGAATGCTATTTCGAGAATAGAGCTCCTTTTGAAGTTAAATTTCCTAAATTTCTTATTTAATCAAGAAACTTTAGTACCTCTGAATTGGTATAGTTTTGTTCATTAAACAAATAACGTAGAATATCTGTTTCTATTCACGAGTCATTCATAAAATAGAAAAGGGTTAAACAATAGGGTCGTGATTGAATATTATATCCTCAACTTGTACAGTCTAAATTCCAAATAAACCGTCTTAAAATTGTAACCACGATTTTTTTAACTTTTCGTTGAACAGAAAACTAATCTGCATTTTCAATCGATTTCAATTACCAATTCCAAACGTTTTGTAATTTTTTTTCCGTTTTTCTCTAGATTACAATTAAAGGAAAGTCGTATAAATGTGTGGTGTATTTTGCAGCCGTTATAAATAATAAAAATTATCTACCACCCTTATGCCATTAAGGCGTAAAAGGCCCGTTGATTGCAATCCAATAGATGTTTGGGAAAAATAAATAAGAGTGTGGTGTGTATGTGAGAAAGTAATATTATCATCGTTTGGGGAGACATCATGATGTTGGGATATTTGTTCTAACATTTGCTCACACATACATATACGTATAAATATATAGTATAGTGACCGCGCGTCGATGTTAAATATTGAGGGTTATTATCCCCAGGGTATCAGGGTGCAAATGTCAGAGACATAAGTTTGGAGGCAATGTTGGCGGCGCGCGAGTGGCGTGCAATGTCGAGTAATTGCAGAAGCTTAATGAATTATTGGGAAGATTTACGATTACTACCATTTATACTATGTGTGTGTGGGACAAAGTCTATATCCAGCCTGCCGCCACCATATTGTCTCACCACCACCACTTCTGTAAGGGATGCACGAGCACGTACGAAATATATATATTCGAATAAATTTACTTATATAATTTGACCGGTTTTCGTTTAATTTTTTTTATGTTTAGGAATAAATTCAACATAATTCCGATTTTAATTCGTAAATATTAAATTGACAGAAAACGAAGTCGATCTCGTTTTATATGAAAAGGTGAAATTATTTTAAAGATCTACTAGTAGAAATGTTCGTTCATTTTATTTCGCCATGTAATTTCCGTTTTACGTTTTCCAGTCAGTATATATATGTACATTCAAATAGTATATGCTTGAACCATTTTCGTTTTGTGATTATACTATAAAATATAAATACCTTACTAAAACCAATTTCAATTTATGTGTGTATTAAAGAAAAAACCGTATTAAATGAATTATTCGTTTCGACTACATAAGAAAATCAATGTCGATGTACAAAAGGGTGGTGTAAAACGAAGTGGGTGTCTTTACCCTGATTAGTAAAGTGGTAGTATTATTAAATAATTATTCATGTCATGTTGTAGCTAAGCTATCAGACAAACTCCACTTGAATCCACCTTCAACAACATCTTGTTCAACATAGATGTCTAAAGGGTTGTGCTGGGGGTTTCATTGACATACGTTTATTATTTTATTACCACCCCCAAAGAAGAGTACACGGCTGAGTGTACCGCAACATCCACCTTAATTGACTCCTTGATTCGCACTTGGAAACTTTAATGACCCTACAATCATCCCCCATAGACTATATACCTATATCTAATTCCACCACTAATGTATATAGTGAAAACATTACAACGTTTCCAAAGTGGTTGATCGAGGAATTTTCCATCCCCCCAAACGTGAAAATCAACTAACAAAGGACACCTATAAATTTTTCAAATTTTAGTTATACTGCCTTATATGTATATGCTAGGATGGTTGCGTTTGTAATTAATTTCAGGTCGGAATTAAATTCCATAGTGAAATACCAAATTTGGGAAGATACAACTAGGATTTTACATATAAATGAATCTTAACGGCCTAATTCCTTTGCAATTGTTGTAGAAATTTTTTTTGAATTAATGATTTATTTAGAATTTACGAAAATGGTGCAGAATTCTATTTATATTATTGTTATTTATATAAAATAAACAATTTATCTTTATAAATGTTATACGAAATTGTCATTTTTTCTCTGTTTTATATTTTCCATCATTTCATTTTTTGTTTATCTATAGGGAATTTATTCCATCCTTTTCACTGTTCGTATAGTTTAGTGCCAAAAGCAAAATTTATGTTTTTCTAACAGGGTGTTTCATATTATTTGAAATTAATTTATAAAAAAACCATATTTAACTGAAAATTTAAATCAATTTAAATTTTATTAGCCAATTAAGTTGAACTAAATTGAATTTTATATTTCTTAATTGCTGAAAAGTTCTTTCCGGCCAATTTCAGTATAATATAATATTTATTGAGGATTATAAAAAATAATCCAGCCTCTAAAGGATAATAAAAAAATGAAACAAAGCTAAAAATTTAATAATTCCTACTTTAAAACTCACAGAAATAAATAACTTTGTTTGAATAATAGTTTATTTCTTCCAATTAAAGAATATTTTAACTAGTCTAATACTATAAATAGTTCTCAAGAAAATGTTTATGTCCGAAACGTGCCCACATTTGTAAAATACTCTCAACTCTTTATACGGTTTTTAATTAAAATTGTGTTACCGTAAAAATATTACACGGGACTACTATTTATCGCAGATCTTATGAATTTTTTATAAACTAATATCCTATATATCTATACCACTTTATTAATTTATCACCATTTTCTCCAAATATTTCAATTTGTTTGCCACTTTTCGAACCACTCGCCATCTATCTTAAACAAACAACATTAAAATAAATTTAAAATTTAAATCTGCTCAGGAACCATCTTAAATTATTTATAATCGTTGATGTTATTTAAAATTTCGGGGCCTAATATAAAAAAAATTCATGGCCCAAACCATTTTACACACGAATACGTTTTTTTTTCGTCGTCGGACAATTTATCATCATGGAAAAATGGCAGACAGCTAACAAGAGTGTAATAAAACGTGTCAGTTAACCCCTTCATCTTTTCGCGTACTCCCATCCGTAATTTAGTGGCAGTCAAACTGTTTGTCTATGTATGCCATCTCCTTTTGGACGGGGCAAATAGTGGGCCACGATGCTGATGATGGGGGTGGAAATATACTAGACCCGTTTCCACTATATATACGAGTATATACCGTCTCCCCGGGGACATTTTCGAGTCTTGCACAGGCCGCCAAGGATTCGTACACACACACTATATATGTGCACTACTACTAACACAACTCTGACTCGTTACACTCTTGATTTATTCACTCTAATTTCATCTAATATGGGCACGCTATTAAGTTCTGCTTTATTAAAGCTATGACGATTCACAACTAATGAACGTTTTATTACGCACCACCAACCAACCCCCCGTTATTCCCGTCTTATATGCATGTAGGATACAGTGTGTGTGTGGAAATGTCTTGAAAACGGCTTAAGGGTGAATTCATTCCAGCAGTAGCAAATTTCTAGGTCACAATGTTTACTTTAAAAGTAGGTATATATATTGTATTTCATTAAAATAATTGAATGTGGCCAAAAAAAATTGTGTGACTTTGTGTATTTTAAAGAGTGTTACTTACGATATAATCCTAAAAGATTGAACAGCAAGATTTTCTACTTAGAAAGAATGTGCAAATGAGAAATTAATGAGTGTAATTACGTTTTGTGAAAGAGTATTTTTAATTTTTTATTCTAATGAATTGTTAATCTTCGAAATGTTGAAAGGATTAATTGTTGTAGAATATCTAAAAAGCTTTTGCAACAAAGGTTACGAAAATATAAAGTTTGCGCTTCGGCTCTGCGCATATTTGGTGTAATGGCGATTTTGTAAGGTTATGTTTTCAGAGAAACTACAAAATATAATATATTAACATTCATGACTTTATGAAATTTGAAAATTTTCAAAATTTTCAATATATCTTCATACTTTTTTTTGCAAAATAATATATATTTTAAGAAGTGTGTAGCTTGGCGCACGAAAGAAAACTATGGCGGAAAGGGAGAGGGGAGAAGTATTACCCCTTCCTATGAAATTTGCTCTCTACGCTAATAGAGGTTCTATAAAAGTGTCAGGTGGTATCAATTCACATTCTTTTGTCCAATTTTCTTTCGTGCGCCAAGCTATACTTTTAATTTTCAATTGTCACTGATTTTGCAAAAATAGGTTATCTAAATATAACTACGTTTGCGCTTCAGGTCTGCGCATATTTGGCGTAATGTCAATTTTGTAAGGTTATGTTTTCACAAAATCTACAAAATTTAATATATATGGCTTTATTTCTTCATAAAATTTAAAAATTTTCAGTATATCTTTACAAAACATCGAATATTTTAAGATCATTCCACTAAGGCATAAATTCACACTCGAAAAGTTATCACTGTAAGATTGTTGACTTGATGATTAAAATAAATGATTTGTAACACTGATGATTGTAACAACTTTATTTCTGTTTATTAACAAAGGACACACATTAACATCACATTACATTTCTGTTGACAACTGCCAGACATTCAACAGTGTTGTTGGTCAACTACCTCAAATATTGTGGCGGGATATTTGAACAGCTATACTACTACATTACATCCCTCTCTACCTTTAATAAAAATTTATATGTATATTTTTTTTCTAGTGACATCATACTGTTATGAGAATTGTCCTTTTCTTTTTTTTCACAAGAATGTTTAGAGATGATTTGACGAAACCACTTGTTTTTTCATTTGTAAACAATAAATATTTAAAATGGCACTTCGTTTAATTTTTTTTTTTTTTAATTTACACCGTATGTGGCAATCATGTAATTACGTGATTTTATTGTAAAATTACGATTTACTTTGACTTGATTTGAACAACTTTGTAAGCTGCTCTTATTACACTACTATTAAACAATTATTTATTTAATTTCACTTTGCCTTATTATTTGTTTGCACTTTAATTAGTTTTCCACTTACACAAATACACTGTTTCACCTATGTAGTCGAGGTTTTCTTTCACTATCTAATTTTCTTCTTTTGGGTGCACATACGTAGTCGTTTGCCCATCGGGGTGGTTGCCGTCGTCTAGTGGGTTTTCTTGTTCTTGTTTCTTCAACGTCAACGTCGTTAGATGATGATCTTCCGGCTTCATTCTCTTCTTTATCGCCATCGTCAGGGGTTGGTTCTTGAGTTCTTGTGCTGTGAGATTCTTCGGCCGTTAAGCCATTGTCTGT
>SSSI01010276.1:0-19137 GCA_004796505.1 Oryzaephilus surinamensis
CCTTATATAAAAATCGCAAGAGAGCCATGTGACGTCACAGTTTCCTATGTTTGCGCTAGAGTTCATCATTACATGCTAAACTTTGTGTGTAATTTTTTATATTTTTAACTAAATGGTGAAAAATGCCTTTGGACAATAATTTTGTTAAAGCAGTTTCTATAATCTCCCAGAAGTTAATATTTTAATGGTGGTGGATTATTTTAACAATATTTAATAATAATTTTTGACAAGCAAATATATGCGGAATAACGTCAAGCTTCAATTGCAAGTGTGCATTGTCCATTGTTTTGAAATATCAATAATTTCCCGCATCTTCTTCGAGCTGCAAATAAATAAAATTATCGCTTAAAGGAATAAAGAAAAATAAATGTTTAATGAATTCAAATGTTTCTACGATAATTTAACTATAATCTTTATATGACGATAAAATTAAATTACAACTTTGACTCTTTGAGGAGGAATCGGCTTTTAGTCTCCTATTGGTGAAAAATACTGTGTACATTTGAAGTGAATATTTTTTTAAGTTTTAATAACAAATTAAGGAAAAAAGATAAAAATGTGGAAAAAATTTTTTAAGGGTTTTTTAACACGGTCTATCGAAATCTTAAATCCCCCGTTCATGCAACCTACCCCATTGTAATGAGGGTGTTACACAATACAGTATTTATAATACATATGTCGATTCATTCATATTGAATAAAAAAGTAAAAAACTAACAATCTGTAGCAGTTACACACTACGCACTACACAGTATTAATAACAAGGCATCGGAACTTATGACGTCACATGGTCGCATCGCTTTTTCGCGGTACTCAACTTTACTATTTTTTTTCAGGCATATAACAATGTTTTACAAAATTTTTTTCGTTATTTACGTTACATACACTCAAAAATCTTTCATAAAATTGAATAAAAAAAAAATCGTAAATGAGCCTATTTTACGTCAAATGTTATATAGTCGTCGTTACGTGTGTGTAATATTTTTTTTAAAGATTGTTTATTTTTTGTCTAGTCATCATTTCCAACAAAAATTATATAAAACGTTCAAAACAAACTTTGTGATAAAAATCTGATTAAAAAAATCTATTTTATACCTTGAAAATCGTATTTGGACTTTGTCGTGCCATTCCCTTTAACGATAATATTTTGACGCATTTCTAGAGGGCGCCTAAATACAGTTGAGCGCATTTTAGATAAAAATCAATAAAATTCGAATTTACAATTTATTTGTACACAAATTTACATCATTTTCTAGAAAATAACAATGGACGATAAAACAGTTCATTCAATTTATTTGTTTATTTATATCTATAAATAAATATTTCACACAAACAGTTTATCATGTTTTGCGTAAGATTTTGATAATTTTACACATTCATTCATCTTTCTATTTGCAAATCAGCATATCCATTATTGAAAACAGTGAAAAACTTTGGAAAATCCATGCAAACATAATTAAAATGCCTTTAAACTTCCGCAGTACAAATAAAACAATAGCATTATGTATGACTCAATCGAATTGAATTGTTCACATTACGCAAAACGAAAAAATTTCGCAGAAATTTTTGTTATACACGAAAACCCAGTCTCGAAAATGATTTATCTAAATTATTTGTGTGTAATACGATGCCGTTTGCTTAAATAACGCACCCGGAATTTGAGTCATTCTCTCCGAAATGAGGTAGCTTTGGATCACTGGAGCATTGCAAAACAAAAAATTCACACATTTGTTCAGAGATGCAAAATATTATGGTCCAGACGGCGCCTATTTTACACTCACCAATTTTTACATGTTTGTGATGTCAATAGTGATTTCAGTGGAAATCGAAATCAACCGTGAAATTAGTCAGATTTCAAATAACTGAACACTTGTTCCATTCAACATGACGATTCAATTGAATTTTTCAGGTTTACGACTATTTTTTCAAGTGTTTTACAAAGATAAAGTTTATTTACCCAAAAAATCGATAATATTTTGTGTACATTTCAAAATTATCAAATTTTGTTCATAGAATTCTGTTAATTTACAAAAAAAATCGTTCATTCCAGTTATCTATTAACCAAATTCATATTGCACGTGTAAATTTGGTTGGAGTACAACGAGAAAATAATTTCTGATGAAAATTATCAGTTTTTATGAAAATTTCGTTATGAATATCGAAATAATGTGTAAATTGAACGTTTTTGCATAGGCAACTCAAAATACGACAACGTTAAACCGAATGTATATGGTTAAACAATGAATAATGTTTAAGGAAAACCCCAACAAAATAAACAAACATTTGGAATAACAAATTTTCCACATGTGTGTAGGAACATTAGCAAGGTTTCTTCGAAAATCGCACAATTTTCACAGAAACAATTTAAACACAATTATTATATTGTAACGAAAACACGTTATAATATTATCTAATAATATTATTGCTCATATAATATTTATCTTGGCAATGTAATGAAATATTATTATTAAACATTGCAATGATAATTTAAGCAAACAAACACAAAAAATCATTATAATTATTATTAATTACGATTTGGCGCCCTTGAATCGTATTTCTACAGTTATTAAATCTTAAAATTATGATTTAACGTGACTTTAATATTATATTTAATTGTTGAACTGATTATTTGTTTTCATAATAAGGTTTTTATTTGAACATCTGTAGATGTTCGTACATGTATTTGCTTTTCATTTCAATTTTAAATTGATATATGAGCCTTGTTTGAATAAAAAATTTAGAAATTTACCTTGATATTTCCATTTAACAAACTATTGTTTATAATATTGCTAAAAATAAGCTGATTTTCCCCAATTAACACTTTTTCATAATTATTCATCTATTAATAAAAATGTGTTAACACTTTTAAAACATTTATGAAACATTTTTTGTTCCAAGAATGCAAAACGTGTGTTGCACGTTCAAGAAAGTTTTTACCTTTAACACCAAAACCCTTAAATCTATTGTCTATAAATAGCACAACAAATCGATTGCACTTAGTTTTCCTTATTAATAGCACGAAAACACAATTGTTATCGATTTGAATATGAAAAATTCAGTTTTAGGCCATTTCCACATATTTCTAACGCAAACAATTATTTATTCTTACCTTTTTTCCTACACCAGAACTATTAATATCCCTTACAGTGCTGAAACTGTCCTGAAACTGAACGAAATTAAAAATTATTTCCCGATACAAAACGGAAACACGCAACTATAGCACTAAATTTAGTACAAAACTAGAACAGTTCCGAAGGAATCGATAATTTTACAACAAAATACTCACTTGTATGTGAACAGCTGATATTTTGTTAAAAAATAACACTTGAAATTACTTAAACAAACACTTAAGCACAGCATTAAGTAATGACGTAACATGCGGAATGTTGTCGGAACGGAATTGTGACGTTTTCGAATGGATTTGAATTTGAAATCGTGTAAAAATATTAATAATAAACTCGTGCCCGGCTTGCTTGGTACATAAAATACGTTGTTATGTAATTTCGGTTGTGTTTCACATACAGACGATGACGGTTTTCGGTTCAACAATGTGAAAGAAAAGCGTCGGCGTATGTTTTGACCTTGTTGTGGTCTATAAGCTACTTAAAAAATAAACCTCCAAGCCAGTATAATGAGTATTGTGTAAATTATTACAGTTTTTTTTTAATATATAAACTCAAGGCGAAATAATTATGTAAATATTTGGTTGCATTCAAAAATTTGCGCGCGAAAAATTGCGCGCTTTTTTCTACATAAAAAAATCTATGGTTATTATTAAATGATTTCCAAAAAGCGATCAATATTACTATATTTATTTTTAAATTGTATATAATTGCATTAAATGTTTTATTAATGTAGTAAAGTTGTCAACTGAGATTGCTCTTAATTTGGTAAATAAATCGTACAATGGAATTTATTTAACATTAATTAACCGTAGAATTGTTACGGTATTAAAACACATTTATATTTATTTTGTTAAAGAACCATCAACAACCATTTATTATCAACAAATTGTGTAGAAAACATTTCTTATAACATAGAAACTGAAACGACTTTTAGAGTATATAAAATAAAATAGTGGAAGGAAAAAAATTTCTTAACTGAAATGTTTATAATGTAGATGTAGTTAATTAATTACGGGTCATAAAAACGATTATATGTAATTTGCCAGATGTATACGACCATTGTTTATAACAGTAATAGATATTAGATGTACTTTTATGTTTAATTTGTTGTTAAAATCATTAAGTACTGTCAAAACGACAAAATGGACGCTTTTTCATTTGAAAACAATAGTAAAAGTTCAATTGTTATGTTGGTATGGAAATTATCAAACTGTCACAGTGCTACCAACATTTTTTTTAGATCAAAATCAATCATTTTTACAGGAATCTAAGTATGGTCTGTCAAAATGACAATATGGACGATCGTTTTATTTAAAAACTATAGTATTTTCTCAATTGTCGTGTTGGTACGTGAATTATTCAACTGTCACAATGCTACCAATATTTTTTTAGATCAAAATGAAAACATTTTTACAGAAATCTAAATGTCTAGTGTCAAAATGAGAAGATGGACGCTTTTTCATTTAAAAACAATAGTAAAAGTTCAATTGTTATGTTGGTATGAAAATTATCACAATGCCACCAACATTTTTTTGAGATCAAAAATAAAGCATTCTTACAGAAATCTAAGTGTGTTATGTCAAAATGACAATATGAACTCTTTTTCATTTAAAAACTATAGTATTTTTTCGGTTGTCGTGTTGTCACGAGATTTCTTCAAAGTCACAATGCTACCAATATTTTTTTTAGATCAAAATGAAAACATTTCCTAGAAATCTAAACGTATACTGTCAAAATGACAAGATGGACGCTTTTTCATTTAAAAACAATAAAAGTCCAATTGCTATGTTGGTATGAAAATTCTCACAATTCCACCAACATTTTTTTTAGATCAAAAATAAAGCATTTTTAAAGGAATCTCTGTCAAAATGACAATATTGAATTTTTCATTTAAAAACTATAGTATTTTTTCAGTTATCTGTTGGTACGTGAATTATCCAACTGTCACAATGTTACCAATATTATTTTTAGATCGAAATGAAAACATTCTTACAGAAACGACCTAAACGTTTACTGTCAAAATGACAAGCTTTTTCATTTAAAAACTATAGTATTTTTTCAATTGTCAATTAGTACAATATGATACTAATTACTAATATTGTTTTTAGATCAAATTTAAATAAAACATTCTGTCAGAAGTTGAATTACATACTGTCAAAAAAACAGGATGAACGCTTTTCCAAATAAAAACTAAAGTCACTAAATTATTTAGTGACTTTAATAAAAACTATTGTAATTTTTCAATATTTATGTTGGTACGTAAATTTTGACATTGTCACAATGTCGCCAACATTTTTTTTAGATCAAATGAATCAATTTTCACGTAAAGTGCAATATTTGAAAAGAATTCACTTATATATGACCGATCCGGCCATTGCAACACTCGAATTGATTTAATTTGGCACAAATAAAAAATGAATATTTAAAAATACAATAGCACACCAATCCCATTGAAATGTCTGACTTTTTATTCGCCCTTTTCTTGATTAAATTAAATCACTTCTCGCCAATTGTGTATCACAAAACATGACTTTGCCAATTTTTTTACAACAATAACTGCCTCCCCCACCACAATCCATATATAAACTATATATTTTCTTAATTTTTTTTTTTCACCATCAGCACGATAATAAGAGCCATCATCCAATGGGTGTCATCCACAAGGCCAAAAACCAATTTGCAAATGGGTCCATCATGTTTTGTGGGTGGGTCACACCATTTACCATCAGCATTTATACAATTTTCGATAATATTTTAATGAGAGACACACACAAACGTAAGTTTAGATCTAATTAAAAAGTTGCATTTAAAAAAATGTTGTTTGGTTGTTGCATTGTTACTGTATGGTGGTATATAATATGAAGATCCACCATAAAAACAAACTATTAATTTAAATATTATTGTATATTGTGTATGAGTGAAGGTGCTGGGTCAGTTTTCCAGGAATACATAGCGCTCTTGATTTCACAATGATGGTGCATTTACTAACTACTGTGTACGTATGTAATGGGATGCATCTCTTTTGAGGGATACAATTACCACTTCAATATTATTGGATTATGAACGAAATATATATTATAATAGAATCATTTAATAAGACGTGATATCATTTTAATTTTTCATTTTCGTAAATGGATTTTGTAATGAAAATCAAAATTAACGGTTATATATACGGATGTAATTGGGGCCATATATGAAAATATATGAAAAATGTCACTTTCTAACAAACCAAATGCTATTCCAAGAAATCGAAACTTATCATTAAATTTTTTAAACAATGCAACAACGATTTGAAAGTCACTTAATTAGTGCTTTTCGGGTCAATTTTAAATACAGATCAGTTTGTTCCAACATACAGGGTCTACAGTTCATTTTTTTGACAGAATATGGCGGGAATGTTTGAAATTTGGACAAAAATGCAGGATTTTGTTGATTGGTTAAAAAAATGTCATTTTGTTGAAATTTTTTAAATTGTTCCAACGTACAGCGTCTAAGTTCCATTTTTTTTGACAGATTGTAGCGGGAATATTTGAAATCTAAAGAAAAATTGCAGAATTTGTTGACTGATTACAAATTTTTTGCATTTTATTGAAATTTTTCAAAATTTAGCGGGAATATCTGAAATTTGAAAAAATTGCAGGATTTTCTTGCAAATTCTTTAAAAATCTCTCATTTGTTGGAAGTTTCTCAAACTTTTTCAAACTCTCTTCAAATTCTTTTGCATTTCCAACAAACACCCCGTATATTAAATAATTTTTTTCATATCTTATTAACTCTAATGAGTATAGAAGGAGGTTTTCAGACAAATTTCTTGGAATTAGTAGGTGTATATAGCAATTGATTGAAATGCTTTTATCTTTATATATATATGTATATATGGGATAATACACAAAAGTCTTTGTGTGATGAAATAACGTGCATCTCTTGTATTGTTGTTGTTGTTGTAGTAATATATATTGTATATAGTGTGTAAGAGATGGTTTGGAGTATCAATATAGAATTTCGAAGTAAAATTTGCATTTTCCAAGAAACAAACCATGAGACAAGCTTTTGTAGGTGATGTTTTCATTTTTTTTTTTTTCGTAGAAATTTACACTGAATCCGTAGAAATGGTTGTACAACTCCAAGAATTTTAAACAATAATAATAATAGAGAAAGTCTTGATAAATTTTTCAACTTTTTCCAATATTGTTTAAATAAAAGCACGTAAATAAGTAATTTGTCAATAAAATGATTCGATATAAGAAAAAATGCCGCTTTATTTAGTGTAAAAACACTTTATTACAAAATAGATAAGAAATAATAATAAGAGAGAGCTTTTTGATTAATTTTATTATAATCGTCCTGTAAAGTTCCAAGAAATTTTATATTAAATTCATTTTCTTTTCGTTTAACAATTTTATTTGCATTTAATAACAAAAATGAAAAATGTTTTACATGTAAAAAAATTAATTGGTTTTATGTGAAACTGTTTTTTAAACAGTTCAAAGCACTTTACAACAAAAATCGATATGAAAACAATTAATTTATAGGATTCACACCTGCCCTTTGCCATCCACATCCAATATATTATAATCGATAAATAAATATTAATCTGTTTCGTAAAAATATAAATTAAAAACCTTTGAGGCAATAATATTTGATCTTGTTTCAACAAAAGGGTATCCATTTTACGATTTTTATGATATGTGAAATGAATAGGCGCACTCTTTTACGATTAAAGAACACACAAATAAATCCCATCAACATGTAAAAAACATGGGATCAAAAGGAAATGACCAGTTAGTCAACTATTTTCTAGTATGTGTTTCGGAAACACTCAAAAAATGCCGATGATAACAACTTATTCCAGTTTTTTCTACGTTATATTGTAATTTGGGCCTTTCTTGTTATGTTTGTTGTTGGGCCGACTGGAAACTGCTCGCGGCGCTCTTCTAAATTAATCATCTAATTGCCACTTATGGGAAAATATCCGTCTGTGGAACGGCATAGAGACGATTTTCACCAACAGGTGGCAGTAAGGCTCGTACACAGCGCTTTTTTCTGGTTTTAATTATTTTTCGTTCGTTATAAAATAAATAAAACAAAAACATGTATAAATATATACAATACGAGAAAGTATGATAGTTTGTTTTTTTATTTCTTGTTTAAATTGAAGAAGAAGCCTCTACTACGGCGGCCTGGTATGTTGTCCACAAGAAGTATATAATCTTTCTACTTGTTTTCTCTTCGTCTGCATTATGGTCTTCGTGTGCGGTGGTATATCTTGAGAGTAAAATGGTAAAACAGTCTACTAGGACATTGCTTACATTCCCCGGATATTGCACACACAACCATTTTGTCTTTGAATTTATTTATTTCCTTTTTTATTATAGTTTTCAACATTGATTGTCCGTTTTTCCCATCATAATATACATTATTATTATATCATAATATACAAAATGATCGTCATTTTATCGATAACAAGAATTTAAATTGTAATAAAAATTCGATACGACTTTGTTGTATAATTAAGTTATTTGAAAATAAAAGAAATTTTGAATTTTTCTTTATTGTAAAAGTTTGTAATAAAATAAAACGAAAATAAAATCACTTTTCAGTCTTTTTATTTTATCGTACAACAGTTTTATGGTCAGTTTCGGCTTCTTTTCTACACCTTTTACAATTTTTTTTTATTATTATTTATTATTAAGTCAAAGTCGTAAAACAGAACAATTTTTTTTCGAGAAAAACTCGACTGTCAATAAAATGAAGATTATATATTTATCTGAAGAATACATGCAAAAATGTTACAATATAATAAAAATTAACGATTTTTTAATTAACAAGCTTGAAAACAATATTTAATTAGTTCTTCTGTGGCGCCATTTAAATAACAAAAAAAAAGAAACGTAAAAACAAGAAATCAAAACATCTAACAAGATTCCCTCTCTGTCAACAATGTTAAAATGCTCTATAATTTGATAAAGTTGCGGCTTTCGCTTTTTATACCACAAAATTACCTGTTTCAACCATGTATTTTGATCCTAATCGGTATAAATAAACATGAAAGGGTGACTAAAACGTACGAAATATTGAAATATTTTCAAATATAGAAATTTCCAGCTTTGGGCCAAACCGCGATTTTTAATTTAATAAATTATTTGTATATGGGATGAATTGGTGTATAATTAGATATGTGTTAATAGTTTTGGAAACAACAGAGAGAGGGTTTATTATAAAAGCGAATGAAGAAATTTTCAAGGGGATCAAAGAACCCGATTTCGACATTCCATTGCGGGCGTGGTGGTGGTCCATTTCAGCATTTCAGCCTCATTTATTGTGGCTTATTGTGCACGTGATAATATGGGCCAAATATATATATGTGCCGCTTTTTCTGCACCGAAATTGAACACAAAGACAAACAAATATGTAATGAATTGGACACCATTTTGTCGTAATTGCGCGCAACCATTTTATTGTTTATAGAAAAATGTTGTCGATCTATATTTGTCGATTTATTATTCCGATTTGATCTAATTATATATATGTTCGATAAACAAGACTGTCATTACTAGAATCAACAAAACGGAAACAAATATTATCATCTATTTTCGTGCTCTGAGTCTGAAACTCTGATGGAAAATCTGTGTGTGTAAAACATATACTAGGAGCGAAAAATATTTAATTATAAACCACTTCAACTAGAATAAATACACATCATCATATATAATTTAGTATTGGGCCTATGAAGAAGGCGCGCATCAAAGTTTATAATCATCTTTATGATCATAAAATATTTATTGAGTGGTAAAATTTCGAAAAAAAAATATTTCAAGCACATATAAATTTCATAATTCATATGACAAAGAAAGATTTTTACCAATTTTTATTGCTGTAACACTTAATTTTAGTCGAAAATAAAATTTGGTATAATGCCAATGGCGAACACTGAAGATTATATGATTTTAAAATGTGTGTTATGTGTGTGTTCTTTCTTTGGATGACAGTTTCTTGTGTAAAAATTTAAGTGGTTACAAAATTGTGCTGTCAAACATTTTTTTTCTTATTTTCATTAGTCAATAAAACGCGTTTAATATTGATTATGAATCGTGGCGGATCATTAAATCAGGTACAATAAATCACATTTTATAAATACGTATGTACCAATAAAATGAATTGTAGAAATTAAAATCGTATTCGGATAATGTTACGGCACTTGAAATGCAAGAAAGTACGGAAAATGACCCGAAAAGCTGGAACTGTATGGACTTTTTAAAGAAAAGTAAATTGAATTCAGTTTCTTTAATAAAATTATTGTTAAATTCATGTTTTTAAGCATGGGATAAGTTTGTGGAACCGAAGAAGAAGTCCAGCGATTTAGATAGTTTGGAGCAATATTATTTAAGTAAGTAATCGCCATCTGTTAGTTGGAAGCTTAACGTTTCAAAGCTCAGCATTCGAAGAGTTGCCTTGAAAGAAGGACACGACCTTGTCGAATAAATGTTTGAATTTAATAAATATTCCATATCTTTTGATTTTTCTTTTAACATATAGAACATTAGAAGGAAATAAACAGAAAAATAGATAAATTATTCGACACTAAAAGCAACCCAATTTTTTTCCACCCCCAATGATTGATAGTGCTCGAAATAATTAATTTTGCACTGTGAAAATTTCGTCCATTTGGAAGAAAACTTGTCCGTCAAACAAAAGTAAACAACTTTTGAAATCCAAACTCTTAAATAATTATATTGTATATATCAGAAAGCACGAAATCAATACATCAAAAATTTCATCTATTAATTCCATATAGAAAAAATTGATTACGTTCATTTCCATTAACAGATTTTACCAGAAAATTACAAATTTAACGCATCCATTATATAGGCTTGATTTTAATCAAAAATCATAATTTCAATACAATTTAATGTTAAATCAACATAAATTTATATGTTCCAAGCTTGTTATACTTTTTTATGAAAAAAGCTCGCAACAATTTTCATTTTCAGGGCATAAGTATATATAGGTGTACACATAAAAAATGTTTAATGTTATTTGTGTAGCACATTCTCATTAAATTGATGTTAATGTGAATACACGAACTGACGATGTAAAAAAAATGTACACACACACCAAGCGAATCTTTTATGAGGAAAATTTTAACGAATCCAAAATTATAAGGGCTTTAACTTGAAATTAATTAATAACGAATATTGCATGGGAATCTGATTATTTAGTATTTTTATTAAAATTCAAAGAATATTTACATCTAATGAAAATTTCGCATTATTTCTTTATATTTTGATTTTGATTTATATAATTAAAAAAGCCTCGTTCTCATTATTAATACGATTTTTATGCACTGTATTTTGACTAGGTTTTAAGAGATGGCGCTTTTTGTTTAAAAACTATAGGAACTTTTTGGTTGTTGTGTTGGTACGTGAATTATCCAACTGTCACAATGCTACCAACATTTGTTTTAGATCAAAAACAATGTTACAGTTTATATTGAAATTAATTTTAAATGAATATTGGAAATCTGATTAAATTGTATTTAGTATTTTTTTATTAAAATTTACTATTACAACTACATCAAAGAATATTCACATTAAATGAATATTTCGTATTTCCTTTATTGTTCGTTTTTGTAATTAAAAATGCCATGCTTTCATTAATACGATTTTATGCACAGTTTTTTTTTTGACTGACTTTTTAGAGTACTTTTAGCATATGTAAAAAACTGACTAAATTACACGAACAAAATGAATGTGCAGGTATATCTTTTGTTCAAATTTAGTTGTCTAGAAAATAGCCATCTCGTTACAAACCATTTAATGTTCAGTTTACACATGAATTGATTATGCATATGAAATGTCTTTAAAAAAGAATTAAAATGAGACAAAGTTCAAAGGTAACGAAACTGTGTGACAAGCTGTGGTTTTCCACAAATAAAAAAAACCATCTTTACAGACCATTTTACTTATTAATTTGCTGGCTTGTTTATTTTATACAATTTCGTTATAAAAAATCAGACAGTTTCATTTACAACGCAATATTCAATGGTTAAAAAAGTGCAACAAAACCATCCAGATGGTTGCCATGGCAACGGCTTAAAATATAAGTCTCTTTCCAGCTTCTGGCGATAAACACTTTAACAGAATTACTGAAAATAGGTCTCTGTAATGTAATAAGATGATGATGATGATGTGTGGGGACGAAAAACGAAATTTCCGTTCTATAGTCGTGTTATATTATTATTCCTTTACTATTACATGTATTACATTTGGAAATATGTTGTTGTGTCGCGAATGTGAACAGATAAACGTTCACATTCGCTCCCTCTATTGTGAAAATGTTATTTACGTGCCAAGATATTTTCGTTGTATGGAAAATAAGCTGATTAGTACTTGTTTAAGTGGGATAAATTAGGTAGCATACATGCTCCAAGATTCATTTTATGGTCCATGTAACAAGAAGCTATATACGAACTAAGAAAATTAATACATATTTTACTGTCGCAGAGATAATTTATTAACATTTTCAAAAAATAATACAATTTGCAATAAAAAAAATTATTAAATATATTCCTATGTGCTGTGTGCGGCAAAATTTAAATTGAGGCCATAATTTTTGGATATATACGTAAGACGGAGGAATTTTCTTTCCCACTTCAAACGTATGTCAAAATTGGCCGGAAAATTTATATGTCGTAGACTGCAATATAGAAAAATAGATATGCATTTATCAATTTTATTGCGATCTATATTGCGTTATAAATAAAATTTATATTTTTGCAATATATATACCAAATTGATTGTCAGTGAAAGAATTTTTTCCATTTTTTTTATTTATAACCGAAATTTTAAACATACATTTTACAGCCATTAGCTAGCAATTTTACGATACACTAACTTTGTGTTATTATCCAAAACTAGCATTCCAGGCACGTTTTTTTTCTGTATATAAATTGTCGCCAAAACTTTTGCACACGTACATACATTTGATTTAATTTCGTTCAAGCAAAGCTCTATTTTCATATGACTGTATAATGAAGGGTGAAAATTAATAAACGTTGAAAATGTACTTCAATTTAATGAATTTCTCAAATTTTTACGCCATCCACTTAAATGCCTATTTTTGAATGTTTTGTGAAAGTGAAAGTCCACAATCTATTATCGTACAGTATTAAAGCCGTCACTAAGTCCTAAGCTGTTAATCGACGAGGTAAATAGCATCAAACTTTATAACATACACTATAGGGCTTATCCAGTATTTGACAGCTTAGAAAAACAATTTTAATATTAAAAACTTGTATGTGGCGTATAAGAAAATGAGGAAATTTTGTTAAATCAGGTCAAGAGATTAACGGCTGCGAGAACAAAGCAAAATAAGGTCTATGTGACGATTTCCACCCTCGTATATAATAATATAGTTGAAAAGAGCATCTCATATGTACGTATAATAGACGGTTATTTAAATCATTATAATAGACAGTTGACAGTGCCGGATTTATATACGTAATAATCATCTATGAAGTCTATTCAAACCGGATTATTGGAAATATTTAACGTAAAAAACAAGACAGTTACTAAAACTAGGGTTTTATTGTAACAATTATTTTAGTCTTTTAGTCTTTATTGTTTTTCAACAGAATCAACTATTTTTGAAACAAAATGATTGACAAATTGTGAAGAAAAGCGAGACTTTATAAGCTGTGGAATAAATCAATATTTTTGAAATGTTTTACAAAACAGAACTTGATTTATTACGATTTATTGTACTAAGTCCGTCCCTGATGGTATTATAAACTTATGGAAACGGATTTTAACTTATTATACAGACAAAGTACAACAACGGAATGGATTAATTTAACAGAATGCATAAGTTGCGAGATAAAACGTGGTACATAATTTGACAAAGGCTTTAAATTGCATCGATTATTTACAAGCACTAAAATTAATTATACCTACAATAATTGTTAATTTAATTAAAATGTATTTACATTCGTAATATATGCTCTATATATATGTTATATATATTGGGGAAAAAGGGATAATCAAACTTTCAACCCATTTTAATATTGCAATTTTTGTTTGCTTTTGTATATACATGCTTTTTGAAATCAATTTTCAATAAAGAACGAAATTTAATAATAAAAACAAAAATCCATCATATTATATAAGTATTATTCTTCGAAAAGTTTCTTTTTCAGTTCAAAATCCGATTGAAAACTTTCTGACTGATGAATTCAAAGATTTAATATGCATTTGTTTGGCAAGTAGTGTTAAATTGAAAAATTCAAGTAGTTAATTACATTCTATTGGAAAACTTTATCATAGAAGTGGGAAAATTACCTGTTTCGCCAAAACTTTTACGAAAATAAAAAAAGTTAAACACAAATTTTTATTAACTCACTGTTTGAAAGTTTCAAAAAGATCGATAAAAAAATACATATACAGAAAACGTTTTTTCAAATATAAACAAAATATAATATTTCGTTAATGAAGCTTTCAGGAACTTAATAAAGCTTTAATGAGCTTTCCGTTATTACTTTTCCATTTTTTTGTTGAATTCGTTTAATATTAATCCAGAATTTTTTGTTTAGATTTACTACTCCCTTGTTTTTATTATAATAAATCGTTTAATTATTCGTAATATTGTTTTAAACTTTAATTAATATTTAATTACACTCTCATGCACGTGTGAATTTCTTCCAATTACATCAAGGATCTAATTTTACCCATGTAGTTTTACAAGCATCTTTTGATAAGTACATAATGTATCATTAACAAAAAAAAAAAATTCGTTAACACTGAAACCAGAGATAAAAATTCTCGAGTGAGTGAGTTGTATTGAATTTATAAAATCCATTTATACACACGCGTATAAAATTTATCTCTCTTCATTGCCCGGGCATATAAATTTACTAAAATGCAAACAAAAATGCATACCATACACAGTATTAAAAAAAATATCTGCAAACAGCATTATATATATGTGTATAATTGCAAATGTGTTTAGAGAATTTTCATGTTGCCATTTATAAATTATAAACAGTTTGTTAAAATTTAACTTTACTGGATAGCGGTATTTCGAGTTTCTAATAATATGAATATGCAAATCAACTTTTGAATACCTGTGTGATACCCGGTTGTGAAATTCACAAACTTGTCCACCCCAGCCAATTCGGAATTTTCATGTATGTGGTTTATTCTATCTCTGTTCGCACTAATTGAGGATCCTTATATTCATTTATATACAAGAGCGCAAATTTTCAAGCATCACTCATTTTCTATTAAATTCATTACGTATATGAATTACATTTTGTTAATAATAACAAAAACATACAGAACAAAAATACAAATGGTTATAATTAGAAAAAATTTAATAACGTACTGTTTCTTTGTTCATTTTATCATATTGTACATATTTTGAATTATTCGTCTTAGGAATCTTTGGAGATTCGCCAACTGGTCACCAATTGTTGTCTATGATGGTCAAATAAAATTTTCTAACTGGCAGTGGCCAGTTGACGCTTTTGTAAAGTGACCAGTTGGCCTCCGCCCATTGAAATGATTATTCTATTGTACTTGGCAGATCTTCAATTTTACGACCCATATATGACCCTATTTCTTTATTCAACATTATAATACATACAGGGTGTTTTTATCTGTACAAATATCGAAAGGACAGGAAAAAACCCCCGAAGACCTGTTACACAGTTTGACATTGATTGGACCCTTATTTGAGCACCAATCTTAAACTGTTGGCCTTTTATTCTTTTCAATAAATAATTCATTAGTGTTTATAGTTGAACAGTTTTACGTGATTTATATTTAGTGGACATTCCAGTGAAAGCTTTTGGATGAATCAAAGATATTTTTTTGGTGAAAATGCTGGGAAAAATATTATCATCGTTCCAGTAAATTACAATTTCGTTTTTGGAACAAAAGAACCTAATTTTCATTCAACCGTATTATATAAAAGGAAAATGTTTAATTTTCGCATTTAAATTGTTTTCAAGTTATTTACTATAACTGCATGCTAATAAATTTTCCTTTTTGTTTATAAATTACTGTCAAGATAGGAGAAATTATTCTAAAATACGTGAATTGCGACAAAATTACATGAACTTAATTAAACAACACAATACTGAATAGGTTTTGTTATAATTTATTCAATGTTGTATGCATTTAACAACAATGTTTTTTTGTTAAACTTTGAAATAATGTTAAAGTAAGAAAATTAACAATCTTAGTGATATTCTGGAGGGAAACAAGTTTTGAAATAAAAACCGCAATTTATTAACAAATAACATAAAACTAATAAAAAATTTATACCAAACTGAAATTTATGAAAATAATAAATTATAATTATAATATAGTTAATAGCTATAATAAAAACTCTCTCAAATTAAAACAAAACAATACGTAAATATAATTAAAACAGACATAAATATATGCAATCGTTAAAATAAAATTTAATTAATACTTTTAGATAAAAAATGCTTTGAATTCATAAACCTGAAAAATGTCTGTACTTGTAAAATTGATAAATTTGTATTTTTATTGTTGTGGACGTTATTATTCTATAATTGTATACGACAAACTGGAAAAATTGTCCAATACTTAATGAAATTGCATTTTATGACAACTATTATTATTTCCCATCAAAATGTTGAATAAAGAATATTTTAAAAGCCATTAAATAAAAGAGCGCGTATACATATATATAGAAATTTGCATACTTTTACAATATTCATGTGTAAACGCAATCTGGTGCCGCCAAAATATACGGTGGCAATCCCATTATTATTGTAAATATTGTAAAGAATTCCCCAGTTTTCCGCGCTTTTTGTTATATAATAAATCCATGACATTTTATTCAATGGGATGAGTTCTTAATTTTAAATATTGACAAAATATGAAAATGGAAAATCATCCAATTTGCAAATACAACACAAAACTTTTATTTTCAAGCACAGAAAGTTGCCTAATGAAAAATTTACGAGCTAATAAATTTAATTTCCATCATTTTTTTTTGTTTGATCAACTTTAATTCATTTCTATCGGCGAAATTTAGCTTTAAAGTTGAAATTTTTTCATTTATTGAAACTTTCGACATTCCACAACGCTATATTTAGAATGTGTGGATCGTAGTTTGTGTAATTAGATTAAATTTGGAGCACAAGCAGAGGTGCAGACAGGGTGCAAAGGTTGGCCCTTTCTTCGTGCAAGTGTTAGTTCGTATAGTTAGACTGGCAGAGTGATGCTAAATTGGCATACTTGATTTAATTTTGTCTTGAAATTCCATTTGCTACATTTGCTACTAACATTTTAAGATTTTCGTCAAACAACACTAATCTTATATGCATATTCCTGCAAATAATGCAAATTGGAAATTCGTCAAGAAAGACGATTTATTTTGCAGATTTTTTGGGAATTAATGAAAAATACCGCACACTTTGTAACAGATATCTATCTGACAATTTTAATTACATTTAAATCCAATTTAATCGTACGAATTTGTTCCAACAAATATTTTAACGTACGATTTATTTTTTTTTGAAAATAAGTTATTATTGAACCAAAACTTTTATACACGTCGAAAAGATTAAATCTCAATTTATATTTCTGTCATAAATTTCTGTTCAACAAAAACAATCTTTCAAATGATTCCAGCACGTTATGATTGAAGAAAATAGTAACAACAACTGTAAAAATAAATACATAGTATAGTTTCCATTTAACAGTGGCGTTCGTGCCGTTTCCATGGCGAAAAAAAATTTAGTACATCTCAACTTGTCGTTCAACCCCACAATAATGATGACTCATCGAGATTCATCTGAATAAATCGATAGTTTTATTATCTTGTCGAAAAAATGACAACAACTATTATTTCCATTTTTGTAATTATTCCAACCATTAATATCGATTCTAAGCCAAGTTTTGCCAAAAGCGAAGATTATTAATTAGACCAAGTTAGTAAATTGGCTAAAATTTAACAATGTGTAATTATCGGTTCGTGTTTGTTGCCTGAAACCACATTTTCCAATACACGGCTAAAAATTATTTTTATTTGTTTCATTCAACTTTCCAGAATCGATATACATGTGTATTTTTTCAGCGTAAAAATAAACTTACATGGAAATTTATGTAGATACAAGAATATAGGACGTAAAGTCCCTAGATATATAAAGTACCGCAATTCACTTGGCCCATGAGTTAGACAGAGAAGTACATTTTAAGGGCCGAAAATGGCGGACGCTTTTAGTGATATTGTTTTTTTCACCATTGTATAACTGGTGTAACTTCTACAGTGGGGGTAGTACTGTCAAATACTGCCATGTTATTGGCTCACATATATCAACAACAATCACCGGCTTAACCTAAAATAATATAAATAACCCACTCATTTTAAAAAACCGTTATTATAATATGTTAAAAATAATATATGCTAAAATAGTTAAAATTTATGTTAGGTCTAGAGTATATTTTGAATTAAAAAATTATAATATAGTAGTAGAAGATACAATACATACAGCAGCAGAAGTGTTGGAATGAAACAAATTTTATAAATAAATAAATTATTATGAAAAAATTTATTTTGTATGATTTTTAACTTTTTTGTATTAGAGCTGATATTCATATTTCAAACACAATCAAATTTATGATTAATTTGGACATAAATACGATATTTTACAAAATCGCCGTTTAAAACAGCAGTTTTTAAATTTCGCGGGGGCCGAAAATGGCGGACCTTGCGGTACTTTATATATCTAGGGACTTTAAAAATCAAATATACAATAAATTGTGTATTAAAAATCAATTAAAAAAACACAATTGAAATGCATTATAAAAATGTCAGACTTTACAATACAAAAATACACCACCAATCCACGTAGACAACAATTCCAATTTATCGTTTAACATAACAAAATCAGCATCGGCACCAAAATCTAACGTATCTTTCTTATTTTCTATGCCCAATACACGAGGCAAATGTAAACTGGCCGCTTCTAATGCATATAT
>SSSI01010277.1:0-14706 GCA_004796505.1 Oryzaephilus surinamensis
AGCTACATTTCGAACTTATAAATAATAATTCTCGTTTTTACAGATTTATCCAATCAGCCAAGCGAATGCAAATCAACGTTCTGGACGTGCTGGCCGCACAGGACCAGGCCAAGCATTCCGTTTATATACAGAGCGACAATATAAAGATGAATTATTGATAACAACAGTACCGGAAATTCAACGAACCAACTTAGCGAACACAGTTTTACTATTAAAATCTCTGGGTGTACAAGATTTGCTACAATTTCATTTTATGGATCCACCACCACAAGATAATATACTGAATTCGTTGTATCAGTTATGGATATTGGGAGCATTAGATCATACGGGAATGTTGACTAAATTGGGCAGGCAAATGGCTGAATTTCCATTAGATCCACCGCAATGCCAAATGTTGATTGTGTCCAGCCAAATGGGCTGTACCGCAGAAATTCTAATAATCGTTTCCATGTTGTCGGTTCCATCGATATTCTATCGCCCTAAAGGGCGGGAAGAAGAAGCGGATGGAGTAAGAGAAAAATTCCAAGTGCCTGAAAGTGATCATTTAACCTATTTGAATGTTTACAATCAATGGAAACAGAATAATTACTCGTCACATTGGTGTAATGAACATTTTATACATATAAAGGCAATGCGTAAAGTACGCGAAGTTCGACAACAGCTAAAAGATATTTTAATACAGCAAAAATTAGATATTAAATCATGCGGAACTGATTGGGATATTGTACGGAAATGTATTTGTTCGGCATATTTTCATCAAGCTGCCCGCTTAAAGGGTATTGGCGAGTATGTAAATTGTCGTACCGGTATGCCGTGCCATCTGCATCCAACGTCTGCCCTATTCGGTTTGGGAAATACGCCAGATTATGTTGTTTATCATGAATTAGTGATGACAGCACGCGAATATATGCAATGTGTTACATCGGTGGATGGTTATTGGTTGGCCGAATTGGGTCCAATGTTCTTTTCGTTGAAAGAAACTGGAAAATCTGGCCGAGCGAAAAAGAAACAAGCTGCGGAACATTTACAAGAAATGGAAAATCAAATGCAAGCAGCCCAGGAGGAGATGAAAGCTAGGAAAGAAGCGGCGGAGAAACGGGAAGCTGCTTTGAATAAAGGCCAGGAAATTATTTCAGCTGGTGCGACGCCAAGGCGGACACCAGCTCGATTGGGACTTTAATTTTTATTATTTGATGGAAAATTAAATATTATAATAATGTAAATCAAATTTTTATTTATTAAAATAAAATACTTGGTGAAATATACTTGTGAAGTGAAGTTTAATTCGTAAAGGTTCACGTTTAATTAATACCATCTGTAAAATCATTTAGATCAAATATTAGTCCGGTGAATTTAGTTAGACATCCGAGGGTACAAAAATTCGCACCCAGCTCAAAGTTCTGAATTGTTCTTAACACCATCGTACATGAAATCTAAAAAAGTCCTCATCGATCCGACACCTTGAAAAAAATTAACTCGTGGTCAAAGGTCACAAAAACGGGTTTTTCGCGATTTTCAGCAAAACGGTAAGTTTTATCATAAAATTAGTTCAGACAAAAATTGTAGACCAGATAATTATCTATAAAAAATGTCTAAATACTTTTTTCCTAAGAGCCACCGTTTCTGAGATATAACGATTCAAAAAGCTGGAAGAGTTGTAATCGTAACGGGTTTAACCTATTTCGTGCTGTTTTTCCAACTGTTTGAATCGTTATATCTCAGAAACGGTGGCCCTTAGGAAAAAAAGTAGTCGGAATTTTTTATAGATAATTATCTGATCTACAATTTTTGTCTGAACTAATTTTATGACAAAACTTACCGTTTTGCTGAAATCATTCTTTTTATCAGAGATTTGCATACAAACGAAAGGTAAGGAATAAAGGACTGTTTCATTGCTGATAACTACTTTATTCTACATAACTTTAAAATGTTGGTAATATGTATATGTTCACAAAATTAGTATTTTTATAAATCTAATTTATGTATAAATAGCTGTTGGCATCTACATATCTTCTGGTAATAAAATACACATATTCTGTTGGATTGATACATGGCGTTTCACTAGGATCCACAATTTTGTATGCATACTTATTTGAAGTGAAATACAAATATCCATTATCGTCAAAAGCAAACACATCAGGCCATACAGCTGATTCTTCGTTCCTGTAGATAATGTTAGATAAATCAAAATCTTGACCAACCTTCCACATAGCTATCCCATGCCAAGTAACAAGAGAATACCACAATCTGTTCTTATTATCCATTACCATACCACTACTTTGGCCACCTTGTTTAGATCCAATATTTTCTACGTAATCTTTCCAGTCGTCGCAGTCATCGTATAAGCTTATATTTTTCAACACAGTTAAAGGAATAGCGTATAATTCGTATGCATTGAAAGGCGAGTAGAAAACATATCTTTCTTCTTCTGGTAAGGAGATTGGCGATAGAGCGATTGCATCGATTCCCATACCCCAGAAATCAATATAATCTCCATTTAATGTGAAATTGACTGCGTCATCTTCAGGTAACATTGTGTCATCGTACAATTTCCAAGCACGATCCTCTTCTCGCGAATACACTATTAAACCTGGATAAGCTCTGGAGCTATCCGAGATAAATGCAAAACCGTCATCCAAGACCAGATCGTTCAAGAAACCACTATCTCGCGATGAAATCTCTTCGGGGAAAGTAAAAGTGTGCACAACTGATCCATCGTTGTTCAGGTCAAGTAATACCAATTTTGGTGGGCAATTTTCACCAACATCATTAATTCGAATACCATCGATTACCCACATAATGCCATCATTGTCGATTTCCATGCTTTGCACGTTCTGTAAACTGGCGCAATCCGGACCCACATTTGACTCCCAGTCGGGGTAAGGCTGCAATAGTGGGTTAATTTCTGGTGAACCCTGTGGAATTGTTACCAACGTTGCTGGTGTGCCTTCTCGATATCTGGGCAATGCCAGATAAATTTGATTTTTGTAAATTTTTATACCACTCAGGAAATTATTCACTGGCAAGTATTCGCTTTGTTCCACGTAATCTTCGTACATTTCCACAGATTCAAATGTAAAGTTTAACCAAGTCCATTTGTATGGAATTGTTGTTAAACAGTCGTCGGTACATTTTGCAGACACGGAGAACAGTTTTATGTAAATTATAAATAACAAACTGAACGCTTTTATTAGATACATGATTGTATATTCTTTACAGTTATTCTGTTAATGAAAATAGTCTCATCTTGGATGGTTTTTATATGAATTTTCTGAAAATTTAAATCAAGGGATAATCCGTCAGTTTCATTGTCTTTATTATATTATTGTTGCCACATTATGGTGTTATCTTAACTTTCTTACAGATCTTTTTTTGATAAAACAATTTCTATATTAGTGCTATTGTAGATAATAATCAATGCACTTGATAGTATTAGCAATAAATAATTTAATTGGAATCAATTAATACCTATTAGAATAAAATAGTTTGATTCCTATCTGGATTTATGTATTATGCTTATTATTGCATTTTTATCCATTGTGCAAATTGCAAGAATTTAAATACTTATTAAATGACGTAAATGGAAAGATAATAAACCATTTTGTAACGTAATGCATAAGTATATTAAACCAAATCCATCAAAAGGTGTAAAAGAACACTTGAAATTTGATTAGACATACATTTAACAAACAAAACAATTACAAAAATTAATTATACAAATAACTCTTGGTTCCTGTAAATATTTTAATAACATTATATTCAATTCGATCAGGATCGAATTGCAGTTGAACACGAGTATCGATTATGTTATAAACATGTTTAACTGTTGTCCCATAAAGTGAACCAGTACCATCGAATCCCAACGAATCCGGCCAATCAAACAGCTCTTCATTATGTTCAATTATTTTGGAACGATCCAAATTTAATCGAGTATTCCATCTGCCTATTCCATGTTTCGGTATAAGTGAATAAAACAAATTGCCCTCATTATCAATTGTCATTCCATCTCCTTGGCTTTGTTTGTCACCCATATATTCAATGTACTGACGATATTCGTTATTTTCGTAAAAATCGTAATTTTTCAACACCGATATTGGTATACGATAAAGGGCAAACCCAGTCAAAGCGCAATAATAAACGTAACGTTCTGGATCGGAAATTTGTGACAATGCGATACCATCAATTGGAAAATTATGTGAAATTACATCACCGTTAACTGTAAAATTTTCCGCACGCACTTCATACAACATTGTCGAATTGTCAAACAGTTTCCAGGCCTTGTTCTCCTTTCTGGAGTAGACGATCAAGCCAGGATTGGCCGAACTTTCAGTTATATAGGCAAAATCACCGTCAGGATGTTCATCCAAAACGATATCATTCAAATAACCACCGTTTCTGCTGGAAACATCATCAGGAAAATCATAAGAATGAATAACTCTTCCGTTGTCATTCAGATCGAGAAGAACCAGCTTGGGAGGGCATTGATTCGATATATAATTCAATCGTACACCATCTATTACCCACATTATACCCTTTGTGTCGATTTCCATGGCTTGTACACTCTGTAAAGTGGAACAGTCACTTTTCACATTAAAATCCCAACTTGGATACGGTTGTAGAAGAGGATTTCTTTCAGGAGAATTCGGTGGTATTGAAGTTAGTGTAACAGGAGTACCATTGCGATATCGCGGTAGCGATATATAAACTGTACCATCGTAAATTTTAATACCACTCAGTATATTGTTTTCGGGAATATAATTGCCATTATTTAGATATTCGGCGTATTCATCAAACGAAGGCCATGTAAAATTCAAATAACTCCACCGATATGGATTAGTCAATTCAAATTCAAGTGCTTTTAAATAAAACAAGCAATTGGTAGTAATAAATATGAACAGTAACGTCTTCATTTTTATGCATTTGGCTTACTGAAAGATTATATTGTAGGTGTGCATGTATTTATATTTTCTTCTTATCATATTATGCTGTTATATTTAGGTATATTGTACGTAACATAATAAATTTTGTATAAATAGTTAATAATATAAAATTATATATAAATGTCACTAATTCACGATAATTAAAACTGAATTTATGGTGTACAATATTTTTAAAAAACATATTTTTTGCGCCTCCGTCCGTATTTAGTCGTTTTGCAATCGCGAAAATCGTCTAGAAACTGCGTTTTTCCTGCCTAGGCAGGCAAAATGAAATCTAGTGCAATTTACGTTCCCACTGATTCAGAAAATGAATTGATTTGACAGATGTCAAATGTGTCAAGTCGAAATATTGTTTATTAAATTAATTTTTTTATTTAAATAATTATTGTCGGCGCAAAAAATATTGTGTTTTATGCGTCTAGAAACTCTTTTGCGAGTGTTCGTACATTGAGGGCCTCGGCCTGCGGCCTCAGCTCTCAAAAAACTCACACTCGCAAAAGCTCAGTTTCTAGCCTTATAAAACAAATAACTATTTGTTTATAAATAGATATTAGTTACTTATTAATTTATCATAATTTACCCAAAAGCTACATTTTTTAAATGCATGATGGAGAAACCATTAGATACAAAATAATTTTTCAAAGTAAAATAAATCATTTATTTAATAAATAAAAATATATAACATACAAAATAACATAACTGATTTTTCTATTAAACATTCTATATGACTTAGAACTTAGAAGTATATGTATAGCAATCTAGTATTAGTTGTGAAAATACATATTCTAATTCCTAACAAGTTTTTAAATATGAGGTACTTTCAAATATGGTACTAGAAGTTGGATAATTGGGTTGCCTATCTCAGGAAGCCAAAATACTAATAAATTTAGGTTTTATAGATGTTGATAATTTGAAAATTTGAAATTGTTAGTTGTTGTTATTATGTTTCTTTTATATTTTGCTAAGTGTTAGTTATAAGTTATCACTAGCCATACTACTGTAATCAAGTTTTATCAAAAGATAATATCGAAAATTCGTCGCTTCGTCTGATATCAGATTGTCAATTTGAATTTTCTTGCCAAAAATTTATTAACTAATTGCCTGTGAGTATATAATACATCATAGTTATTTTGCAATGCAATTAAGGTAGGTATGTTCTAAACAGACCAATATATAGTAATATTTCATACATTAAAAATGGAGAACATGAATACTTACGCCTTAGGTGAACATCTTATTATGGCCAAATAAGCTTAATAATAACTGGTCAGGGAATTTGAAATTAGTGGCATGTTTTCACAAAAGTTTTTGTAGGAGGTATATAAAAAAGGGGTAAACTTGTATTTTTAATGAATTTTCACGCATTCTTAACAACCCGCAGAAGTTTACCTTTATTTTTAGTAGCCGAAGGGCGAAAACCATCAAGCCACTGGTTAGATCTATATGAAATTATTTAAATATTATTTATGCATATATTTATTTTGATAACAAATTGAACGCAATGAATAATGTATTTGCTACCACAATGTAAATTTACATTAATAACTAGTAGTAGATTACGATTTTTTTTGCATTCCTTCCTGATCTTCTTTCATAGAAGAATTTATGGAAAATATATTGCATGCAGGTAGCCTCTTTGTCGTCTAGATTTCATTTTAAAATTATACACTTATAATGCTAAAACTGTATAATCGTAAATTTAAAAACAAATTCCATATATTTTATTATAGGTTTTTAATAAGTTCAAAAAATTGATCAGACTAGACCAAACTGCAGGTGGTATTTGGCCCTCAAACACAATATATTTAGCCCCATGATCACCTTTTCTTCTCTGAATCAAATCTATTGTAATGTATACCAGTTACAATCTTTTTAGCAGGTGATAGAAAAAATATTCACAAACCGTTTTATGATTCATGGTGACCACAGAATCGTACAGACCACCTACTAGTTTCTTTATATATTTTTTATTTATATTAGACATAAAATTCATCCCTAACAAAGTATATAAATTCAACCCTGTATACAACAACAAGTGCAATAAATAATAAAATTCACTCCTTCACACAAAAAACTGAATATTAATAAATAATAATTAACTTTTTTAACTTAAATTATGAATGTAAATATTGGGGGTACTTCTACGAACTTCAAATTTATAATTTATGTTTTAAATTTAATAAATTAATGTATTATTCATTAATGGATTAAAATTAAGTTGTTTCATTTCTTGCTTAATACTAAAAACTAAAATATTTAATTTAATTTAAATTTAATTCGTTTTGTAATGCTTTATAATTAATAGAATTTTTATATCTTCCATACATTTAACATAATTGTATTTCTGAATATACGTATAATGATAATTTATTGTTTTAAATTTTCAAATATTTATTCAAATCCATCTTTTAACCAGTTTTGAAGACCGTTTGTAGAAATCTATACAATTTCTTGCTATTCGCAGCTATCCTAGCTGTGTAAATGTAACTTTTATCGAAAATGAAAGTCTTTCAGTCCAATCAAAATATGTACACTTACATTTTCAATCATTCAATCAACAACTTGATACTTGTTATCTGATTTAACGATTATTGAATTAATTGGCAGCCTTTCAGTACCTTAATATATAAATTAAAGTACATCAAGAACTAAAAAAATGAATAACCCCAAGTAATTTCAGAAAATGTAACCAAATTACATCATTCCATATATAATTATTGCTTGCTACTTATACAAGTTGTGCATGTGCCAAGAAAATGTCTTTTTATCTCATATTTTATGACACAAAAATATCCTCACATATAAAAGACTGACAAGAAAATGAATATTCCTACATAGCATTCACATCATTCCACATTGTTTAATTAACGAGCCAAAATGGAAACTAATTTACATGTGTCTGAAATTACAAATGCGATTCAGTGTTATGGAAGACATGAGTGTAAATCAGTAGCGCGGGTGATACAACAACAACAACAACAGACAACACAGGCCCCTCTAGCTCCCTGAATGCAGCTGGTTTTCGCTTATAACATTTTTAATGAAAAATGTAAGCACGATTTCATTTGATATCCTGCTTTCCAGCTACAGGCATTATTTTTAAAATTGGCCTTCTGTATCAGGTGCTGGTTCCCTCTTGTTTTAATAATTTATTGCGTATACATGTATATATTTTTCGGTAAATGTTACACTTCTTTGCTACGCTAATTAATATATAAAAGAGCAACGAGACGCCTTCGGCGCCCATTCATTTTTCGAATATTTTTTAATCCTTGTTCAGAAAATTGCAGGTAGCAATGAAATTTACATTTTTCTTAAAAATTGATTCAATTATCCGAAATATTTTTGACTGTATTCACTGTTTGAACAGGTGGATGGCTTTAGTAGTGGAAAGATGGAAGAAAAACAGTAAATGTCTTAAAATGCATACAAATTCGTTTCAATCTGATTAAAAATAGTCGCTAAAGCGATACACTTTTTCAACGAAATGTGTAGCTTGTTATATTTGATTGACTCTAATTGAAAACAGAAACATTGTATGTACATTTTAGTGTCTTGTATTTATATTTAAAATGTTGAAAACAATATATAAACAAAACCGAATTTGTTTCAATTAAAGTGATATTTGTTGCCATATAGGGCTGTAACTATACATTGTATAGAATGCAAATAAGTAATGAACACATTGTATAACAATTCCTTTTCGTTGTATGACAATGCAAACCATAAATTTTGTGCAAGCGAAATGCGAAATTTAAAAAGTTTGATGGAAATGCAGTCTATTATCATTTCATAAGTACATAATAATTATAATGAATATATTTAAATTTTAAATTGTAATACAAAATGATATTAACATCAACATCACACATTTGTAATCTAAATTATGATTAAGATAGTATGTTTTTATTTTATAATTATATGTGTCGTAAAGGATTAATAATACATCGAGATTCCATATTTTACATGAATATGTCTCAGCTGCCAGATTCTCACATTCTTTATTCAAAACTATCAGTCAGTTTCAATTAAAATCTCAAATGAATATGATTAGCAAGACAACAGCTGCTGGAATCAAGGACGAATATTTATATACTTAGATATAATAAATTATATTGTGAACACGAGTCTGAGACAAAATAATTATTGAATATAATCCAGTATCAGTATCACTGATTATCTGGAATTAGTTGAATAAATTCTCATTAGGAAATATTCGACCTTTTAATTTTCTTGTATTTTGAATAATTTAACACTTTTTCACATTCAGTATGTATCCGAATAATTACTACTTACTAGACAATGTAATCGAATTATTGGAATTCAAAATCGAATAATTAATAATTACTTAATAATGAGAATGCTATATGAAATTGAAATTCGAATAATTGAAACATTAAATCGAATTTTTCGAATTATACCTAATATTTCAAAAACTGAATTTTCAGTATTATCAGCTTACATATTCGAATAATTTATAATTAATTAATAACTAATTCGAATAATTAAAATTTAACATAAAATAAAGACATTATTTGATTTGATTTCATAAATTCATAGACTGTGTTAAATCTGTTAAAATTTTTTCCAGATTTTTACTGTTTTCCCTTAATCTGTTATTAAAATTCAATTTCAACGGCAGAACGAATTAACGACACATTTAATTAAAATTAAAATATTTATACTTTTAACTGAAGAACACTATTGTAATACATAGAATAAAATTAAATACATTTTTGAAATCAGGCTAAATAAGTAAAAAAATATGTCCATATGTGCAACTAGCCCATTAATTGTCAGTCCTAATTTTTTAAATTATAAAATCTATAAAACTATCAACTTTACTTAGTTGATGTACTGATTAAGACATTACGGCTAATTATAAATTGTCATTTTTATTCAATATCATATTTTTATCTATCTACGCATACATAAATAAATAAATTCGCATAAACACGTATTATCTACATACATTACTATTATGTTTTTTTAATTATTAATTGTCTAGTCAAGCTTTATACATAAGCTTTATAAATAAACATTTATATTTATTAAGTTACTTTATCGAAAAACCAATAAAATTATTCATGAACTTTATTTCAGTTTGATAATAATTGGATGTGTCCAAATTTACAGTAATTGGAATTGACTTATAATTAGAAAAGTACAATGCTATTATAGTATATATCGAAAAAAAGTAATTTAACAGTTTGTACTGTACACTACAATTAGCTAAACCGCAACAATCTGTTTAACAACAATTCCATACTTAAACCAACATGGTCTAACTGTATCTGGCTGATTCCTCAAAAAAATTATTGTCATTGAAATAAATAACACGCAAAGCTTTTATGGTGCCTAGTGGCTGTTTATGTAATTTATATGGCTTGTTTTCATATCCAATATATATACGAATTAATTCTTTTCTTCGTGAAGGTGTGTACATATAATAACTTTATATGTATGCACTTAAACACTGTTCACAATATCGTACAATTGGTTTTTGTTGTTAATATAATATACCATATAATAACAATAATAATATAAAGTGTATAAATCATCATAATGAGTGTTTCAATAATAAAATAAAATATCTAGAAAATATATAATACTACATACTAACAAAGCGAATAAATAGTACCGTTAAACTCTTATAATAAGCCCGTGTTTATAAGAGATTTTAATCTTCATAGAATAAAAGACCTGTAGGTATTTCGCATTATATATTTAACTGCATTTTGTACCACTAGGTATATGGCAAAGAGAATAATATTGTTGGTATATATATGAGTAAGAGGGATATCTATATTGTGCAAAGCTTATCTATAGATTTTTATCTATAAACCAGTATGCCGTTATGACCAATAAAAGAAACTCACTTTATATGTACTCGTATATTGTTTTAACATAATGTGGTTAACAAAAATTTGATATTAATTCTCCAAGCAAGTGATTAAATTTGGTAAATTGAAAATAAAGTATGAGGCGCCGTATGGGACTTTATTATAAGTTAAAAATATATAAATTGTAAAAATATCTGTGTATATTAAAATCATTTATAGTATTTTATAATAACGCCGCTACATAATAAACAACTTTTTTTGAATGTTGACATATCTTTTTAATTTTATTTTTTTAATCCGCATATGTTACTTTATACAATCACATAAAAAAATTATGGTCGATGACATATTTTTCTCAAATAGAAAAACATATATGTTTTTCATTTTATTCTTATAATCAGTATAACATTCTTTATGCAACTCTATAAAAAAATTATAAAAAAGGAAGGCTTGTCAAGACCTACGGTCCTAAACGGCGCCTCATACTAAATTGCGCTTCCTTATATTCAATCAGAAAAAGGCATTGGTTTCATCAATATTAAAATAAGAACAATCCAACTTTTGTGGATTAAAATTACTATTTTTAAAAGGAAATAAGAGCAAAAAATCTAATAACAATCATCTTTATATACACGGGAGAGACGCAATAATCGTGCTGATTTTCCATTACCTTTTAATGACGTTGAAAAGGTACCTTTAAAACAGGATGTACTTAATTTATAAGGCAAGATCCCTGCGGTTTCCATTCATATAATATATATTATGAAATTTTCTTCAGGAAGCCATTTTGTGGGTGTACAATTTATTTTCAATTTTGTTCAGAATGTTATTATTTTTTCAGTCTAATATTACAGATTTATTCTTAAATATTGTGCACCTGTTCAAAAAAAAATGATATTAACGTTATTTGATACATTTAATGTTATATTGGTATGGAATGTTGCATTTAAACCGAAAAGCATTAAATTTCAGGAAAAATATGTTAATGAATTGATTAACTGGTTTTTACAGACAAATTTATTCATAATAATAGGTAGGTGGAATTTTTAAGATGAAAGGTTAAATATGTGTAGTTGTACATGTTTCATATATGCAAAATATATATAATTTAAAGTGCACAGCCATGTAACAATAATAATAATAATATTGAACGTGTGTCGCGAGCCATAAAATGGACTCACAGCGAAATCTGAGTGGGCACGAGGACAATAATATAGTGCAGACGATAGCTAAAAAGAACAACATATTTTAATGTATGCTAATTTTTACAAAACAAATGGATGGAACAATGAGAGGCGTACATTGCATGCAAATTGCTTATTATTTCTTGAAACACTTGTTCATATTCCATTAGACGCATTATTTAACAAATGTGTAATAATAAAGATTGTTGTAGATTTTTAACAAAATGATTAAAGCCCATTATTATGCATAAATTAGTCGGTTATGGGTGGGTGGGCCTGTATTTTTTACAAATTATTATGTCCCTTTAACATTAAACGTATAACAAAAATTATTTCTGAAATCGTACTAAAAATATATATAAAATGTGGATCGACTGTTTCTAAAATGGATATCTTCATGGGCGGCCTGTAATTTTCTAGTCAAGTTCAATCATCATTTTATATAATTGGCGGTAAAACTATAATATTTTTGTGTTTTCTTTGATGATGACAACAAATTAGAAATGTTCAGTATGTCTTCTAATCATACGGTTTGTCCAAAAATTAGGATGATGGCTACCACTAAAATTATACTATTATTATTATAAACACAAAATATATTAATTCATTAAATTAGATGACATTTCGTGCAATATGTTTCTATTTATACGAATCAGTTTATTAATGTTATGTTTTTTGTTTTCGTTTATTTGTGTCTGGAAAAACGTATTTACGATATATTAATGATACGTAATTCTGTTTTATAATTTACGGTTTCTGTTAACAATTTTAAAATGGTGTTAATTAGCATTTGAGAATTAATAACCAAGTTTTTTAAACTTCTATGTAATCTAATTAGTGTTCTACGAATTATTATCTGTTGCAACAATTTAAATAAACAAACTAGTAAATATAATTTTTCAATAAAAATGTAGGTAATGAGCCTAATTTTAATTTTCGTAATTGAATTTATTTGTCGAATTGTTTTTTCGGTTTGAACACACTTTTTAGATCAATAATACCATACCTGGCAGCAACTAAATATCAAATTTGTCGCAATTTCCTGTATAAGACACAATTTGATGGTTAAAATAAGAACCATTGATGCATTAAATTGAAAGAATTTTTTAATTAAAAAGAAAACAACACGCAAAGATCGATTAAAGAATCTTGTTTAAATGTAGGTCTTTTAGAAAAAAAAAACACAACTAACGCAATAATAAAAAAATTCTTCGAAAGTGCAATAGAAAAATGTATCAATTCGAAGTCGAAGCCAAGTAAATTGAGAAACAAATATCTAAAAATAAGTGAAATAACAATTGCGTCCATTAAAAAGGCACTAAATGGAATTCTTACTGCAAGTACGAACCTTTATACCATCCGCATGGGTATAGCGGAATGTTGATGGTAAATCCATCGGCGGTCATTTCAAAAACTACCAAGTCGGATGGATTTTTTACATCAAATAATTCAATATATACCCTAACCAGAAAAAAAACGTAATAGTTTATCAGCTATGGTAAAAAATGAGACGTTCATCATCCAAGAAATATATATGTATGTATAAGAGAAGAAACCGCACATATTATGGAATGGATGGCGGCTCCCTTAATCCGGTTTGCTAAAGTACTTCCTTACACGGGCCTTCTTTTATATGTATAGCGACTATTTTCAACTCATTTAGAATCCGATCATTGTTCTCTCTTGAACACCATATGGTTTTTGTTCTTTAAATTAATTAATTACCGTACATTGTAACGACGTTTACAATTTTACCATATTCGGGCCTGATTTAGTACCTTTACTAGGTGATAAATATATGTAGCCAAGTTGGCAACTAGAATATAAATTGTACTATTTAGGAAAACTGTTGCAAATTTTGTTGTCTAGTGTTTAAAACGGTCTTTAATTCTAATTAATGTTGCATAATCAGTGATTTTAAAGGAAAATACACCATTCAAAAGTGGCTAATAATAAGAGAAAACCAATTAGGATCGCTGTTAATGGATGTAATTTAATTAACGTTTTACGATTATTGTGGAAAAAATTTCCGGAAAATCATTTGGCTTTTAACTGGAGTTCGAAATAAGCCAGCAGAAGAAAAACAAAAAAAAAACTTAATAAATTATGCAACGAGTCGCATTTAGGTTTGTGTATAATAGGATTCAATGATCAAATGATAGCCATTTAAGACATAAACAACAAATCAATCAAACGGTGACCGTCTTAAGAAATGTCAACGGTTATCAGCATTATATCAGATAAGTGCAATATACATATAGAAACATATCCGTTACAAGATCAACCAGTTGTTTGTTGTCTTGTAAATATATCGGTACTGCCAAATTGACTATACGAGGTCTGATCAAAAAGTAAGGTGACTACTTGATTTTAGCGGGTTTCTACAGTAGATTTTTTATTTTTTTTTTGGTCTAATGTTGAGACGCTCTTCGTGAACATATATTTAAAGTTTCAGCTAAATAGCATTCGTCGTTTTTTTGTGAGAGGCATAAATCTTAGAAGTGTTTTGCGAGATCGGCGATTTTCTGTTGTAGAATAAAATGGATCAACGAATTTGCATTAAATTTTGTGTTAAAAAATGGAATTAAATGCTCCAAAATACTTGAAATCTTGAGAGTGGCATACGGTGAATCTGCTCTGAGTAAAAAAAATGTTTATAAGTGGTATAAGCTCATCCAAGAAGACCGTGAAGATGTTAATGATAAAACTCGTTCTGGACGCCCCAAAAGGTCAATAACA
>SSSI01010278.1:0-15657 GCA_004796505.1 Oryzaephilus surinamensis
TATATATATGTCAAAATAATAATGTCAAAAACATAAAATCACTATTGGTTCAGTATTTTTTTAATGTTGGTAACAACAAAGTATTTTAAATTTAAATTATATAACATCTTCCCTTTTGTCGAGAACGAAGTCCCTCAGTCTTGCTGGAAGTTTGATGTTTCTCTTTGGCCTGGATTCTTTTGATTCTATAGTGTAGGGGAAGGTGGGGTAAGACGGGAACTTTAAGATATTTCCTTAATAAAACCCTCTGTTTTTATTGCACAATATAGAAATTTTTATTAACAAAATAATCAGTCCATCTTGTATTAATTATAAACAGTAAAAATAAAAAAATAAAATTTTTCTTATAAAAATAACAACTTGAAAAATAAATTAAAATTTCTTCATCTTGCCCCATCTATAGGACAAGACGGGGTACCCCCTTGGGTAAGATGGTACCCCCTCTGTTAGTTTTCCTTTTATAATTTCGAACCATAATCTACAAAACAAAAAAAAATTAACCCCGTCTTGCCCGCAATTGGGTACCCCATCTTGTCCGCAATTAGGTACCCCATCTTTCCCAAACTGGACTCTCATGTTGTATTAAATTTTTAAAGTTATAAATCAAAGCAAGTCGGAACGAATTAATGAAATTACGATAGTAAAATAAACAAACATTAATAAAAAAATATGTCACACATCTTGTATACTATACAAGATGAACAGTCACGCACTCAATTTTCGTCAAAAATTAGATAAAACCACTAAAAATCAAAAAAAATACTTACCAAGTCACAACGTGCACACTTTCGACCACAGTTTTCATGACACTAACAACTTTTGCTAAATACCGTCAGATCGCGTTAAAATAATTTTTCTAGCGACAGTATTTTTCTATTTTGGTATGGTTCCCATCTTGCCTCGCTACCCTGTCTTACCCCACTTTCCCCTACATTTGCCACAATGCTCCACCTTCTAACCTTACTTTCGACGAATCAAATTTAAAAAATTAAATCACGTGGAAGCTGACCAATCACACTTTTTTCATCCTTAAATGAATAGACCTTAGATATAAAATAACGCGCTGCAATTTTGACAGTTTGCCTATTTGCAACTGTTCAACTGTTTTTTCTTATCCAGTCTTTAACAACCTTATTGAAATATATTGGCGAAATTATAGTTTTAAAAATCTGTGTAAAACTTTCAATAGGGCTGTTCTTTGAAAGTATGATGCGCAGTAGCAAGCTCCTCCCATTTTCATACAACTCATAAGTTGATACAAACAAACCTAACCTAACTTTAAAATTTATAAGAGTTTAATAAAAAAAATATCATACTTATTAGAGGTTAAAAATTAGTACATTTTCGGAATTCGAGGGAAAAAGAAGCTATGAAACGAGTTCATAAAAAAATGTGCAACCATCTAACATATTGTAATTTTCGAATGGTGTAAAACTGACTTTTCCTATTCTAGTAAATTTCGAATTTCATGTTGCTAGTAATAAAATCTAAATTGATTAAATATTCACATATAGGTAATGGCTATTTTAAATCCGCTGTCTATTTTATAAATAATAAATATATAATACAATTTAAATGAAATGCTGTAAAAAATCTCATATTTTTATGGTCGACTAAACTTTAATTATTCAACCAAAGCATTATATAAAAACACCCTACAGTTTCATACACCTATATATACACATACCAATATAATTCAAACAAATTGAAAATAAATCCACACACAGTGCACAAATGATTTGTGACGATACAAGGGGAAAACGTGAAACGTTTTCCAAATTGTTCAATTAAATTAAAAGCCGCAATTACAGACATCTATATATACATATACATATAGTAAATGAAACGATCGTATTCTACTTTCTTTTCACACCGAAAACAAACGAACCGTATGATAAATTTCTGAACATATTTAGTTTTTTTTCGTATGTGTGTAAATTTTATTGTCTGGAAAATGGTTGGAAAACACCCTCAAATCTACAATAATGTCCTTCACATTTCATTTTATGAGAAATTTGTACAATTGTACTGTTTTTATTTTTTTTATTATATTTTTGTGCTAAATTAACTAGAATATGATACCACAACGTAATTTAAATTAGTTTTATAACTTTTATATTCATACATATATATGCATATATATAAAATTGCATATAATGGAGAAAATATAAATGGTGTATATTCATGGAACAAACTAATAGTCTTCTACCACTTTGCTCGTGTACTAGTTTTGTACATTTCAGAAATTTTCTTATTACTGTATATAGTTAACTAACTCACTAACTAGAACTACTAACTTGTGTTTCATATACTGTTATTAAACCAAATACGTTGTTGAAAATCCTAACAATATTATACTGATACAACTTTATAAAATTTAACTTACGTATATTTACGAGTCAAATATATAATATAAATGTATTATTCTTTTTAATGTAGTTAGAGTATTTTCTAAATTTATTTCAATTGTATGGAAACATTCTACGATTATTTGATTATTTTGATAGTTGAACAAATTTTATGCACAACTATAAATAATTTCATTTTAAACACACTAAAACTAATTATAACTACGTAAATTCGTTATCATAACTTTTGAACCAACATACATTTTAGCTCAGAAATGTATTATTAATTTAGACTTTAAATTGGAAACTGATTTCATTGTTTTGATTTTAAATACACAAAATATGATAAAGTAGATGGCTAGTTTAACTTAGTTTTAAGAACTATATTACACACGAATAAGTTTCTGAATTGTTGGAAACAGTTGAAAGTAGGAAACTGTAAATAATTTTCTTTCAGTAGCTCTATTGCAATACCAATATCGAAATTTCGAGAATAGAGACCCTTATCTACAATAAGATACTTCGAACCAAGTATTAACAATAATTTAGTTTGTTTGTCGGTATAGTTTATAAAGTAATAAATAATAACTTGTACAATCTTAACAAAAACAGTCTTAAAACAATGCTACCAACTGCTGCCATTATACAAAACATTAATTTAAAGAAAAAATTAAAAATTGTACATTTCGAATAAATATCTCACTTATAACTGAAATTACAATTTTGATATCACGAGTATAGTTCACATCACCAGTTTGAAATAAACTTCGTCCAGACATGGACAATTAGCCGCCACATCTTTTTTCCCTTTTCCCATTTATTTTTCCCATTACACAGTCTTGACTCACACACACACACATACATATATATATATATGGATTAAGGTTAAGGTCGACACAACAGCAACATCAAATTTAAACCTGATGGCATCAAGTTATTGCACTGTTTTCTATTCCACCATCAAACAAATTCCTTTTTCTATTCTATTATTTTTTTTCCTTTTCACCCTTCGATGTGTGTGTGTATGTGTGTGTGTCGTTCTTCTTCGATCGATTCGTCTTTTATGCGTGTGTCCTTCTGTCTTCTGGTTCCTTTTACATGGAAAGAAAATAATATTATATATAGAGAAGGGTATAAAGATGCACTTGAACATTTTTTTCTGCTTCTGCTTTATGACAGCTCTTTTTCATTCTAATATTAAATTTAACGCGCTTTCGATTCAATCTACACACACATACCACGTTCCCATATTGTGCAATAGTAGAGAAATCGGAAATTATATTTCTATGTTGCTTTAATGTCTAGTTAGAATTTTTCCCATCTAAAACTATGTGCTCTAATCTGGATTTAATATAAATCATATTAAGGGTACGCGCGCTGCTTTCGGACATGTAATTGCGGTTCACCCTTGGGCTTTTTATAACCCCCTTCAACATTAAGTAAATTTCTTTGGTCGACAATAATTTCGTCGAAAACTTGTGAACAGCAAGCAGCACAGTTTGTGTTTATATATGTATGTGTGTGTGTGTGTGTTTATAATATCGTATAACACAAACCACATAAATTAACCAAGTTTTGGGCCAATGTTCAAATGTTTGCCAAAGACGGATTCTCTCCAATAATAATAATAATAATCTACTTAATACTGGCAAGACATTGGAATGTCCAAATATTGCATTCGCCTATATACATATATATAGAATTGTGCCAGGTTTATTGTCAGTTTGATGGGCTTTAATAGTACGCCGTATGGTTTATCGTATTGCTTCAGATGCCAAATTGAGCTCTAATTGTCTGATGGAATTATTTCAATTGGTGATTTATTGGCCAACATGTAACAACTCGTAGAGGCAGTTGCCGTGACCGGCAAAGACATACAGTTTAACGTAAATGTGAAATAAGACATTGCGGTGCCGTGACCAGGATTTCCACAACGAAAATCATGGCTTGTGTGGCACGTATATTTTGTACACAAAAAATTCATATAAATTCATGGGGAATTGAAGTAATTTTCACATTGTGAACTTAAAATTGGACCCAAAGTTTTGTAGTTGGAATTTGGAACTTAAATTAGTTTTGTTTATGTGCTGAATATTTATATAATTTTTTTGATTAATTTGAAGTAATTATAGTTTTATAATTGGGTAGTTGTGCATGATTGGGAAATTTAAGATTTAACTTTAGACATACTTAGGGTTGGTTTATGCAGCGATTTTAATTTGAATTTAGATTTAGATTTAACCTGAAAAAACTTTAACACGCATTTTCATATGTTTATAGAGAATTTAAAGCTTTACATTTAAATTTAGTTGTTGAATTATTAATATAAAAACATTATAATTTAATTATATTTTAATTTAAAATATTTTAAAAAGTATTTTGACAGCAAAATTCAAAATTTACATCTAAATTTAAATTAAATTGCCTGCATAAACCAACCCTTAGATTAATCGTGTGTAACGTATATGTATATACATAAGGCATGTAATATTTTATATTTGCTATATAAAATTATATTAAATTAAACGTGTTCACGTGAATATTTCAAGGATTTCTGAATAAGATTTTTCACAAAACATTTACTGAACCAATTGAGCAATCAATTGAAGCAAACCGTAAGCCACATTGAAAAATAAGCGATTTTTGGTGCCGTGACCAGGATCAACAAAACAAAATCATTTTGCAGTGTTGTAAGTATATATTCATTTGAAAATAGCATTCTAGAATAAATTTAGCCAACTAGTAATTGTGTAAAATCTGGTTTTGTATGTGCAGCAGTTTATATGTTTGTATGTGTCCCACGTATAGCAGCCTGTCTCTCCTTTTTCCCGGTGTATCGGAAAAATGTGCACGTAATCTGGTTGCTCTCTTGCGGAAAGTATAATTTGATATGAATATTTCCTTTTGGTGGCATATAAAAAAATATTGTTACATTCGGCGACTACTACTACAACTTTCTATTTTATATATTTTACTCGGAAAGTTTTCTTTATTTTTTTTTAAATGCGATTTCCTTTCACAGTTGGCAAATTAAATTTATAACTTAAATTCAATCATTCACTACTATAAATATGCGATGAATAATGTACGCGCGAATGATAAAAGTCGAAATATCGTTTCGTTTTCGTTTTTTTTGTAAAGTGAAATAGTGGCTGTCTTTTGGGGCCCTGTTTACTCTGTCCTCTAATGTGTTTTCAGTCTCTCAGTTTATTTATTTCTTCTGATGCCCATAAGGATACACCACTTTTGCATTGGAATCTGTGTGTATGTGGCTGGAAAGTTTATATTATTGGAAATATCTGCAAGAAAACCGTTGCTATGCTGCTGAAATAAATATTATTTATTTTGCTCGACGTTTTGCTGTCTTTTGAATGTTTTCTTACGTTTATTTCATGCCCTGAATTCAAATATACTTTAAGTAGCCAAAACGTATATAGCGCTAGAAAAAGCATGTATGTGCTCCATATAGTAGCACAGCATATAAAAGGTAAAAAGGTACAAGAGAAAAATAAAATCGTCTTTGAATATCTAATTTTATTCTCTTAGATAAACATCTTTCACTCACGAAACATCAAAGAGAATATCTTTTATAAATTTTTTCTGTTATTCAAATTTTGACCAATCAATTCTTCATTTCACAAATTTAAATCGAATTTTTGTATCGAAGGCAAATTACGGGATTTTTTCCTCTGCCTTGTCTTTTTATATAAAAACTTTCGAAACTCTGTGCGAGGCAAAAATCTCCACCTATGAAATCTACTCATTTCAAATGCGAATAAATAAAACAAAAATGGAAATGTAAATTGTTCTACAGCGGTAACTTTATTAAAACAGTAATACGGGGTTTAGATGTGGCTTTGTCGAAAAGTTGATATTCAAACGAAAGGGAATAATTCTCCAAGTAACAACATCTATTCTCTCAGCAATACACAGAGAGGAGACTCAGACAAAAGGATGCGAAGAACACTTGCACGCTGAAAACACAACCAACAAAAAAAAAAAAAGAGAATAATAAAGTGCAATTTAAATTTAAAGCTATTTCATGAAATCACTCATGCAAATTTAAATAAAAGGAATGAAACAAGGGGCCATCATTATATTCAGATGGATGTCTTATTAAAAGATTAAAATGAATAGAATTATATGACATTTATTTTGTGTGTGTGTACGAAGAAAAAAATGGCTTACATGAAGATGGCACAAGATTTTTGAAAACAAATAATTGACTAGTGCGTTTTTGTTTCCACAAATTGTACTTGAACTATACATAATAAGTAAAAAATAAATAACTGTTTTAGGTTATGATTTTACAAATACTTGATAGTACAACTTAAACTTAGCTTTAATTGTCAGTAATACATATTTGGCGTTTTTTATTTTTACATTGAAAATAATTTAATTTTTATAATACGAATTAGGTTTTCGAATTTGCCGCTTCAATTGAATCAAATACCTATACATAAAACGTTTTATTTCAGATCAGTTGAGAGTTAACCTGAAAAACAACTATTGTAATTTTTATGCAGACAGCATGGTAAAAATAAGGTTACATTTTTTCATTTTTTTTTTTTTAAATTAAAACATACCAATAATACGTTACATTTTGCGGTGAGATTTTGCATTTGTTAAAAAACTTTGTACATGGGCCATTATTTATGACTATTAGCCTTTCCTCCACTTTGACCTTTAGTTTATTTATTGTGAACCCACATCCACAAATTCAGTTTGACAGTTATCACCAAAAAGTGTATTATTTATTTCTGATGAATATTTAATTGGACTCTAGAAGTGTATGTAATTTTTTAATTAGAAAATCTGTACATTATTCATCATACCTATTATACTCGTATATTACATAATATTATAAAAAATTTTCTTCAAAAGAATGCAAGTTGTTGGTTTTTTCCTCTGTGTGGGTATCACCATAATGTTATGACTTTAATATCCGGTAAAATGGTGGTGGGATCGTCCCGGAAGGGCATATACAAAAAAACTCGGGGGCAAAAGTTTTTAAGTGGATAACAGATTTAATCTGTATCAGATGTTATACAAAATTAAAAATTAATTTCAAGCTAGTGGCAAACTTTGTACATTTTTCTTTGATGAGAAAAATATTCTGTAAGACATCAGTTTTTCAGAATATTTACTCGTATATTTGAATTGTGTGTTTTTTGTAACGAAAAATCTACTTTTTCTTAATTGAAAAAAAATGTTACCAATACAAGACGACTATTGTATTCTATTGAATTTTAATATATTTATTATGCTATGTCTGTGATGTCTGTATTGATTTTCATCAATATTTCACAAACTCAAATAAAATGAAAATTTTATTAGTTTGTTCTATACATACATAAACTACAACAAATAACTGTCTGTAACATGGAAAAAACGTGATAGTCACTTAAACTAGATATTTGTGTATCTAAAATAAAAGTTCTTTACGATCAACAAATACCATAAAGGAAAATTGTTATCAAAATCTCAATCAATTCTTTATTACACGTAAATTTTATGCACATCTCAAAATACATCCCTACTGTTTTTAATATGCACATAAACAGAACGTTAAAATAGAAGGTAAATTAAAAACGGCCACAAAAGAGTTCGTCAAAATTTATTAAACGTCAAAACAAATATTAAATTTAATTAAATAAACGTACGCGCCCCATTAAGTGGATACTTTGTGTCAATCCAACAGAATACACAAAAAATTATTAAACGGGTGCACAGAGTAATGTAAATAATACAAATTCACCGTGCATGTCAATTTGGTAAAAATGCCATATTGGAAAAGCAATATGACATTCATGTTTTGAATAGAAATGATAGATTATGTGGAAAAATATCACGTTGTCGACGAGTACGAAAAAAATGGCTTACAACATACATATATAAATTTTTTCCTCTTGCTTCCTTTCATACTACACTATACACTAGATGATGTACAAACCAGGGAGGCCAAATATCCAATTTATAGCAAGTTATTTTATAATCATAAATGCACCCCACAACAACAACATATTATATTGATCCGTAATAAATATTCGTCTGTATACATATATCTAGTGAAATATATATGTATATATGTATGTTTATTTTATAAAATTTTTCCTCATATCATCTAGTTATTTAACAAAAAAAGAAATATTCTTTGGAAAGAAAAGAAAATTTATAGCAATTTCTTTAACAACGAATGATGTATATGTATTTATATTATATTTAACAATATGAGAGAAACTCTTTTTGTGATGAAGAAATTCAACAACTTTAGTAAATCAATATAAATTCTTTGTTTGTTGCTAAAAAGATATCCTCTATAACGTTCAAAACATACTTCTACTATTTTATATATATTCTTCGTATGAATAAATAAACAAATTGTTCAATTATATTTAAAAAATGGGAAAATTTTTGATGCTAGGTATTTGAAATTTTTAATACTTACACTACGTTCAAAATAATATTGTCGATCCTGGTCACGGCACCAAATCATATTTAAGAATTGATTTAAGAATTATATTAAGCTGTGAATTATGTATTTAATGTAAAACTCAATCTTCATTTTTAAGATTAAGATTTTTTCATATATGTACAAAAATTAGTCAAATAGTGTCGTGGAAATCAACACAAAATCTTTGTTTTTTTTTGTTTAATCGAATAAAATATGTATCCTTAATATTAAATAAACAAATTGCCCACTGCTGTCTAACATTTATTACTAGATTTGAAAATGTTTGAAATTGTAATACTTGTCATGTTCAAAATAATACCGTCCATCCTGGTCACGGCACCTAAAGATCAATTGTTTTAAAAATTTACAATTTACTTGAATTTTTGTATTTATTTTACGAGTATAATGATGTTTTTAAAAATTAATCTACAATGAGATACTACAATGTTAACTACTAATTGCCCTATTTAAAAAGGAGAAAATTATTTTCAAAAAGTAATTGTCTAAAAGCAAAATGTACCACATTTTCTGTTTTATATATTCTTTGTGTGAATAAACAATTTATTCCATACACTCTAAAAAAATAAAAGATTCAAGTCCTCTATTATTTTTAATTACTTGAAAATGTATTTCAATTTTTAGTATACTAGCTCTTATCTTGAAAGTTTCGTTATAGTGTGTTTAATTTAGAAGAAAATTGAGTTTAATATAATGTTTGCTTCATGAAACAAGGTTATAATTATTCCAAGCGTGATTTTATCTAAACAAAAACTCTGGCACTCATTTGCTACTACAGCCTTTTTGCATAAAAACGCAAAATAGAAAATTTCGACTTTTATCTTCAAACACTAAAAATTAGTATTTAAATAAATCTTGTTGCTTTCCAGCACGGTTCCAAGGTTAGTCCATAATTAATGAACCCATAAAGTTGCGGAAAACCCTTCTTGGAATATAAAGAATATACGTATAACTGCTGATGGTAACAGAAAAATGTTCGCATTTTGTTATAAAACAAATCAAATATCACTCTTAGTAACTCTGGCCAAAAAATTCGATGAAATTGTGTAGAGTTTGCAATCGAATATAATATTTCAAATGTATGCTTATTCGTTACAAAAAAAATAGAGAAGAAAAATGTGCGCCTTAGCGAACAGAACCGAAAAGGTCAATATAATTTTATTAAGTCCCCCAAAAGCTTCTAGTTATTTTAAGGTCAATTTCTCCCACAAGACATTGTGTTTTATGTGATCTAAAAGAAGTCGATTGTTTTATCATATGAAAACGACATATCTTATTCCCAGAATATTTCCCTTTTAGATTGAGTATCAAACCACCTAGTCGAAAACGTCCCTATAAAACTTATGAATGTTTTTCATGTCTGTCAAAAATGCCGTTCCATGGATGCATTTATAATATGTATGGGGAAGTATATTTTGTTCGATAGGTAGATTAATATCGATGTAGAATAAATTGTCTATTCGTAAATGGCATGTATTGAAAATGTGTGTTTGTGCTCCATATAAAACAGAATTTGTGAAAATGAAATGATATGCTCTCTCTTTCTCTTGTTATATACATATATAAATGGAAAATCGATTAATTTATAAACTGGCAGAGAATAAATATGCTGGCGAGCGAAAAGTCGCGTGACAGGGTTAAAAGTTAAAGAAGTTGTCAACATGGAATTTTCTTCAATTGACAACTATGGTGTGGTTGAGTTTTATTTAAAATTAATTGAGTTTTACTGTAATGTCGTTATATTAAGTGATTAAATAAAGCTGTATATTAATAAAAAAGAACGAAGTTTGGATTAATTTTCGAAATCTATAACGAATTTTTTTAACTAGTTATATTTTCAACTCGATTTGATATCGATTTTCCACTAAAATTACTTATTTTTGTTTTATATTATTTATAATTTAAAATATCAGTGTATTTATTACTAAAAAGATGAAAGCTAATATGTTTTTCTAAATTTATAACGAATTTCTTAGACTAGTTCAAATTTTCGACTCGATTAAATGTCGATCCTGGTCACGGCATCTAATTTATGATGAATTTTATTCATTACTGAATTAAAACTAATTTAATAACATGTTTGTATATATGAATGTATTTAACTTAAAATCATGTTATTGAAAAAAACGAGATTTACTTAAATTTTAGATCTGATTCAACTTAAGGTATTTCAACCAGGTAATTTAACAATAATCCTGGTTGCGGCACCAAATTTTTTATTTGTATTTTTTTGAGCTTTAACTTAAAATAAAGCAGTGTATTAAAAGATGAAAATTAAAACAATCATTTTAAATCTGTAAGAAATTTTTAAGATTTAGTTTAAATTTGTAACATGATTAAATTTTTAATCCTGATCGTGGCACCGATATTACTGGTCTATTGATATTTAATTTCTATTAAAACTGATGCTTGTAACTTAAGATCAACCTATATTTTAATTAGACAAAATTGTTTAATTATCGAAAACCATTATGAATTCTTACATTTTTCAAGTTTCGATTTAAGGTCGATCCTTATCACGGCTCACGGCACCAAAATTACTTATTTATGTTTTATTTCATTTATCATTAAATATTTATAACTTATTTAAATTCAAGTTCACAGTTGTACGTATTTCTTGAACTGAGTAAACAAACATGCTTAAAATTCACTTTTTCACTTTATATAATACATTTATATTCCAATCAAAAGTTTTTTGTTATACACATTTACTAAATCGTGTTGATTTTCATCTTTGAAATCTCAAAATATTTGCGGATTAGTATTAATATATATTTAACCATAATAGGCACGTATATATAAAACAGACAGAAAGACAGACTTAAAAAGGTTCTATGCCTTTATACACATATATAATAAAGTTTAGTTCTAAAATTTCAAAACTCTTTGTTGCTGGCTTAATTTTGAAGTAATTTTTAATGAATTAATAACAAGTTTTGTTACATTATTTTGTTAATTTACGTAAAATTTATCCATACGTACTCACCCTCTATTACTTAATAAGGTGCAACTTTATGTTATAACAAAGTTTTCATTTTAATACGGCAGAATCTTTTAAGGCCCATCATATTTAAATTTACATGAAATATTGCATAATTTGGTTTATTTAAAATAATTGTTCATAACTATAAACAAAAATACACTGTATTTGTGTGTTTTGTGTACCAGTATTATATATTGTATAGTTTTTCTTGTCGTTATTACAATAGATCTCGTTTTATATACAACAGCCATATATATATATTATAAAGCACAAAGCATGAAAGTGTTGATAAAGTGTGAGAAGGAGAGAAAAGAGAAAATTGGCCTGAAAATTGCCTGAAACTGAATCAAGTACATTATAATGTGCAAAGCCTATACACAGTATAGCACCTCTACGTTTCCACCTCAACGATAAATCACTACCTTACGTTTTAAACACGTAAATCTGCTACCCTTGAATTTGATGGTATAAAAACGACGATGGTTTAGCTTTATATGTCCCCATATAAAGGTTAGTCAAGCGAGCGACTTGTTTTTCTACAGCAAAAACTGCGCATATTTGTAATAATGTTATCCTTAAAGTAGGACATCAAAATTTTTACAGTAAATATAGCAACTTTTTTACTATAGTTTTATTAATCGTATAAAATGTCTAATTTTGGTTGTACTTTCAATAACATAAAAAGGATGTGTTTTAATTCAATGAAATTTCATTTTCATTTCAAGAGTATTCAAGATTTTATTATAATAAATAACTATATTTTGTACTTCTTGAATTGAAAATAAGCTAATATTTTGATATCAATAGTGTTTAGATAATTATTGTGTTGATCCTGGTCGCGGCACCTAAATACTAACTCATAGTAAGTTAGTAAGAATTTTTGGTGCCGTGACCAGGATCTACCCGATAAAAGACTAGTATTGTTTAAAAATAATGCTATCAGTGAGATATAATGGAAAAGTCATTTTACAAAAATTATTCTACATTGTAGATACTCATCCTGTTCACGGCACCTAAAATACCACTAATTGTGTTACTAATTTGAAACAATGTAAACAACTTTTTCCAAAAATAGGTACGTGTAATGCACCAAGGTGTGGAGACGTCACTTTGTTGAAAAAGATTTTGCCCACCGAGGCCTAAGGTTCAAGTTGTAGGTCGTAAAATAAATTAAAAATACCGGTTTTTCATTTAAATATTTCACGCTTTTCACTTCCTACCCTGCAGTAGATACAGCAAAATTTTTTACTTGTACTATTACTAAATGAATATACAATATGAGAATGTGATAACATTGTTATGTGATAATATTGTTTGCAATAATTATTAAACAATATAGTGAAACAAGAAGACTTTTTGTTCCAAAGTTACATAAGTTATGAGTGAAAATACATCCGACAAAAGGCTCTCTCTATTTTCCGATACACGCCCGCTTATAACAAAGCTTTGAAATAAAACAATAAAGTTAATATTGTCTGATTATAAATAAACCATTTCTTCTCTATTGTGCCGTTTATTTGATCAAAGCTTACATAAAAAATTGTATTCTACCTAGCCTTTCAGTTATTTTCAAATAAACAACTAAAATGAAAACAGTTTCTCTGTAATGGCACATATAAAATTGAAAATAAACGTATATTAACATATTATTTTTCTATATTAGTATTCGTTGTTTGTTGATTATTTGAAAAAATATAAAATTAAAATTTTAAACAAGTTGTGTACAGCATATTTGTAAATTCATTTTATATGTTAAATGTTTTTAAAGATAATCCGTACATTTTAATAACATAATATGAAAAAAATCCGAAGCAGAAGCAAATTGTCATATACGTATAATATGCATGTGAATATGAATTTAAATTGTTTTTGTGCTAAAATGCTGTAATAGTTAAAAATAACAATATGTATGATATTAAAAATATTTTAAATTTTATTACAGTAAAATTACATTGTCGTGTTTTGTTTGTTACGAGCTGAAAAAAAAACACGTACTTAATTACATGAAACTTTATCTTTATCTTTTTGTTATAATATAAAATAATTTTATTTTCTCAGTTATTTTAATATACACTTTAATGGATTCTGTTGTTTCTGTCTCTTGTCGGGTAAAAAAATTGTACAAAAGTAATGCACATGAGTAAGTCCCCTGTTGTCATATACTTCCATTCCTTCTAAATGTGCACCCTTTTTATATGTACATTTTTTACCCTCTCTTTACCTTCTACACGCTTGCTTACTTTGCAAAGTTAATTAACTAAAACACGCACTTTAAAGAAAATCTACTTACATGAGCTGTGTTTTTGCAACAACGTTCCATGTTGTGTCGTTGTATACAATCGAAATTATCCAGGAACGGTTTGGCCCTAGAGAATTTTTCTTAAAAAATTGTTTTTTAAAACAACGTTATATGTATAATGATTAAACTTGGTACAAGTTTATGATATTAAATACATTAAATATATAATTTGAATTAAATGGGTTTCGTTTTAAGAGGGGGCTAATGACTGAATTTCCTGAAAATTTTAATTTGGTAATTAACCTATGCGATCAATAAGTGTGTCTTCTAGAAAATGTTACAACAGAAGCTTTATTATTTTTGAAGTTTTTGGGTCAGATACCTAAGTACCTATGTGCTAGCTTAAATTTTGAAAAACGTTTTTTAGGATATTCTTTTTTAAGAGCATAATTAATTTCGATAACTATACTGAATTCAGATAGGGATGAAAAATCGTCCATCTTGAATTATGACGTTTTTTAAAATTATCCAATAATTGTTACATTTGTCACCTTATAACCTTGCTTTCGATCAATTAAATTTCAAAAATTAAATCACGTGGAAGCTGACCAATCATATTTTTTTCATCCCTAAATGAATGGACATAAACTCCTTGAAAATGCGAGTCATGATTTGTTTCCCAAAACAAAAGGTTTTCTTCAAAAGACAAGAGTTTCCAATATTCTGAATGTCACACAGACGCAGTAGTAAAGTACCTACGTTTGTACCATGGAAAATTAACAGTTTGGAATTTCAGGTATTAGTACTACGCTTTTACAAACTCCCTTACAAACCTAGCAGTTACTGATAATGATAATAAACGGTTCAAACGTTCAAACGATTTTTGCTCAAAATCAAGAACCAACGAAATAATAATTTTACTACAGTAACTAGCGCATGCATATTGCTACTTATATATGTTACCGGCCAAACCCGATTTCAGGACAAACTAGTTTTGCCTAGGCTACACTAGTTCTTCCTATCGTCTTAGATTAGATTAGGTTTGTATTGAGTTTGTTGTGATGAGACTTCGCGTAAGCGAAGCCAAATCTCACACTTTTTAATCAAATCAAACCAAACCTAACCTAACCTAACCTATGCTAATCTAACAATTTATTTAAATTATTATTATTTAAGTTATTTTTATTATACATGTAACATATGGAGTTTCAAACGAACAAACTTTGAAATCTGTAGCACCTCATGCGCATGCCTGTGGCAAACGGCAAAAATCTGAAAAAATATTTTTACTGTTTTTCAAAACAATTTATAAAATTAAATCTAGCATAATACCCCATTAAACAATAATTAGATATATATACCTATATTTCATAAAATTATTCAATTTAATACAATCACGTCATAATAAAAAATTCAGATTTAGTTTGTTATTTTAATTCAATTTTATTGTCTATAATTTAGATATAAATATAAATATGTATGTGAAACATAAACAATCGGATGTTATTAACATACATATGTTTGTTGGTGATAAACCGAATTATAGTAAATATGTACATATATTATATGAATATATGATGAAGGAAATTATTGTATATACAGTTTATAGTTTATT
>SSSI01010279.1:0-23475 GCA_004796505.1 Oryzaephilus surinamensis
GTATAATAATGGATAAAGGAAGAAAACTTGGAGAAGACGAAGACCTTTTCTCATATACACACATATATTGACGGTTTTCTCTTTTGTTCCATCACTTCTTAGTGGCCAATTCTTTGGCCACCACACAATTCCTTACTATATTTTTTTATATATATAAAACACAACATCATCTAACAACAAGGGTTGACTAGAGAGAAGTTGAACTATTCTCACAACAGAAGAAGACTTTTGACAATTCATAATAAGGATAAGAAAGAGAGAAAGGAGTCCTAAAACTTGTCGTTTGAAAGCTTTTACAAGAGGCATTTCAACTTTAACATATATAGAGGGGCAACTTTTAAACCATCATCATCAAATATCGTTCTTACGTACCCTATTTTATTTTTTTTTGCTTCACTATGCTGTAAGACCAATTATTTCAGGAAACTGTAACACTAAAAGCCCACAATCTTGAAATTTTTACTTACATTGTACAATTTTCGAGTAATTGATAAATTTTTAATAATTATAAATAAAAAGTTTAATAGTCCATTTCACCATTTAATAATACAAAATGTAAACACAAATAAACTTCAGGTAAACACATTTTAACCTGTTTCAGCAAGGTATTACGAGCCCTTTATTAAGCATCAATATAATAATTCTTGGCTTATATGTACATAACAGCTTTTGCTCACCATTGCAAATATTCGCAAAACCCCTCTCTATCTCTCGCTCTTCATCCCCCACAAGTATAATATAATATGTAATGTGGGTTTTAGAAACCGGGGGGTTTGAACATATTCCATTTTATGAAAACACCTGATTAAGCTCTAACTTTAAGTGTATGTATTTGGATTAAAATCTCTCCTAAGTGTGTATATATGTGTAGTATTTATATACTTTGGTATTATTAGTCTGAAAACTACCTTGAAAGCGTATACACAAACTTTAATCGCATATCCATACGCAAACATATGTTGTATATAATATTGTTTAAATTTATAAACTTGTTGTTTGTTAAATTTATAAAAAATCAATTACAGCTGGTAAGTTGTACAAAAGTTGTGTATACAAAAAAAACAGCACAACAAACTTTTTCAACCCTCTGGAAAAAAAACTTTTATACACACAGTATAACATTGTAGCCCGTAAATTACCGATAATCTTCAGTAATTCGCCTATAAAATAGGACCAGTTTCTCTTTGGCTTGTGTAAATCCCGTTTTACTATGATGTAAAAACGGGCATCCCGCAGAGTGTTTACAAGCAAAAGAAAAAAACGAAAAAAAGGTGCAAGTCCATTTCATCCACCCTCAAAATACATCCCCATGGGAGTGAATCTCAGAAACCAATTTTTTTTTTATCCACACAGTATGATAAAATTTTACAACACAGTCAATGTAAAATTGATTAAATATTCATTTTTAATGGAAATTGATCGTCTCTTTTTGTCATATTATTATATTGTAATGAATTTTTATGTAAATAAAGAAAAAGTGAAATTGATTCGCGTATTGTTTAATATGTAAATTTCCTCTGTTTAAATATTATTGCATATACATATACGGTTTTATGTTGATTATAATAAGAGACGTTATATATGAATCTCTCTCTTGGGTCACTCTTGATTCATTGACAAATAGAATTGGTGTCAAGGGACAATGTTTGGTATGGAGAAGAGATCAATTTATGTGTATTGATGAATCCATATTATATATAGAGAGCGACGTTTAAAGTAAACATTGTTATTTGCCTCCAGGTTGCAATGCAATCATCAACATTGAACAATTTCCATTGTTGTCTATTCGTATATGATTAAATTTCAGGAAAACTATTCCGTTTAATAAGATTTTTCAACAAATATTAAGACAATTGTTAGTCTAAACAATTATAAAAATACGACACCATAAAATACAATCGTAAATTATAAGACCTTTTAAGAAAATTAATTCATTTTTAAATTATAAAAGTAGTAATAAATTAAATTGTATAATAAAAATTGTTTTATCGTCTTTTTCTGGATTTGAACTTGAACTTAATTGATGTATTTTCTTAATAAGCAGTTAATATTACGTAAGTTTATGGAGTATAACATATATATAGTTGAATTGGCAATAAATAAGATTTAAAGGACGTTGACAAGGAGATATAAGGGTGGGTGGGTTACAATTTAACCACTTGACACCTGAGCAAGTCAACTACACAAAAGGGTAGTAAAGTTATAAATTAAATTAATGGTGTTCAATTAAAAACGTATTCAATAACATATAGGTATAGTGAAATTAACACGCACAATATATCTCTCACTCACTTTATAATATTAATTATTATCTTTAAGAAAATTTTAATTAAATTCACAGAGTTTAACAAATTGTTATAATGCGTTTATATTTATAATATTTATTATTATGACTATATTGTTGAATTGGAAAAAATTAACATGAAAAATTATGCCACATTCAAAGAAACTTTGTAATTAAAAAGTTTAAGAACGATTTAATTAATTTCTTGTCGTAAGTAAAAAAATATATAAACTTTTTTCCCTTCTTACTGGTAAAGATTGCAAATTATACAAAACTCATAAAGATTAAAATTCGTAATAAAAAAAAAATTGTATACTTGAAATAAAAATTTATATATATTTCGCATTATCTCTAAAAATTTTCTCTCTCTCAGCATCTTCTCATCTACTTTATAATTATATCATTTTGAAACAAGTTTAAAATTTATTCTCAACCTTGTTGAAAACGAAAGAAATAAAAAAAAATATATAAAATCGTAGCAGTACTTTACGAATAAGGGTGTTAAAGTTCATATTGAAAAGTTTTCCTAATGAAAAGTTCCACTTTATTATAAAATATGTTACGAAGTTATTAATTTTATATAAATTTCTTGTAATATAAGTATATATAAAATACTACTGAATAGAAGATAAGATCGTCCATCACAAAATCCAACAGTTTAAAAACGTTTCCATTTTGCTTTACAACTTTAAATCCACCCCCTAACACACACATATACATATATATATCAAACGTAAATACACAAAAAGAAAGCTTAAATTTAAAACCATACGGGGGATGAAGGAAAAAAAGAACCTTCTTCTTACACATAAATAAAAAATGTATGCAATTTATGGGGTGAACACAATTCGTGTGGTTAAAATCGTTTTTGTTTTTTTCCAAAAGAGAAAATACTAAATAACCGAGGGTTGAATTTGTCATATTCGACAAGATTTAAAATAATTCTACCCCATATTTGTTTGGAAAATAATTTTCAATTGCATTGTGGGGTGTTTTCATGCAATGAAAATACGTATAAATATGTTGACACATTTGAATATAATTTTAACTAAATGAAAACTTTAATGAAATCGAATTTTACTACATAATATACGGAAATGAGTGAAAATGTACTGTTTATCTTAAAATTTATTATATCTCATGTTGTACGTATGGTAATTTTATTTTATAAACTTTATTGTAGAAATAAACAATGTCTTTGTGAAAAACTTTTCAAAACAGTTTGTTTTCAGTTTCTATGTATGCATTTTAATTTGTTAAGGAAAATTCATGTAAAAGTTCTTATTTAATTGTGTTTATATATATGTTTACCTGGAATTTAACCATATAATTAATATCTGGAAAATTTTACGACACACTTTGTGGTTTTATTTAAAAAAATGGTGAAATTTTCAAGGCAATAATATATTCAATTTTATTATACTTTTTAAAACAATAAAACTTTTTTGCATTTAATTGAAAAACGTTCATTTTAAACTATAAATCGAATCAATTTCCTATCTATAATCATAAATACAAAAACCAAATGTATATAAATTTCAATTAATTCATTGTACAATTAACAGCAATTCACTTTGTCAAAAAAAAATAAAATTCCATTTTCTTTTTAAGTAATTTTACAATTTGTACGTGTTAATATATAAAAATTTTTGTTCAATACATATGAAAGCAATTTGCAGACAATTTCCATTGTAATTCAATTTAGTTTAACGTGCTTTTTTTCAGTTTCAGTACAATTTAAATATATCACCTATTTTGTGTATCATCATTATTTTCCCGTTCTATCTATTTTATATAATGTGTATTTTGACACTGTTATCTGTTAAATGAACACACCATCAGCAAATTGCCAATAAAAAAAAACTACAATTGTACCAATTTAATTGTCTATTTTTTTTTCCTAATTTTCTTTAATGTTCCATCTATAAAATTTAATATACATTATTGTATATGTTTCGTGAAAAATTGCATCTCAAAATTAAAGTGTACACAAAATGTTTAGTTTTGTTTCATTTCCTTTTTGGATAAAACTACAATTCCGGCGACCCTTTTGATTGATTACATTCTCCATTGTATACGAAAAGAGTGAAATAATATAAGTTGCTTGTTGCAACTTTTGCATTTAGTAGCATATTTTTTTATGTATTTATTTCAAAACAATCAGTAATTTGAAATGTCATGCCATGTGTCATATACAATCTTTGTGTAAATTGTAATAATAATAAGAGATTGAAAGAGAAAAAAAAAACCGATAGCAATTTTCCACATACTAAACGCAAAGTTGAAATTATCCTTCAGGGTTTTATAATAGTTAAAATGAAGTAGTTAACCTTGATTCAGGTCAATCATACTATAAAACATATGTTATTAATACGTATTGATTCCTTTCCAATACAAACAGATTTAATTTTCATTAAATTAATGGCGCGAAAACGAAAAACGTACACATTTTTAAACGTTTCATGCATTTTTCTACTTAATATTTAAAAATGTTATACACCAGTTGAAAAAGTTTTTTGATTAACAATTTTCAAGCAAATTTTATCATGATAAAAGTTTTTACAGTTGATGGACTCTTGTTAAGATATGAGTTTTCCGACTTTATACACTTGTGATTACATGAAAATCGCACGATTTTTAAACAATTTAAAAAATATTCAACTTTCATATATTTTATATATTTACTATAATGTAATTTTAGCTAGTTGGTTGGCAGACAGCGGATAGTAATGAAACTTCCACCCCCATCTTATGTACAAGGGGATGCAATTTGTAAAACAAATTAGCATGTTCAAGTCACGTGGTAAATGCTTGAATCCCCTTATACATAATGAATAATATTAACCAAGGACCCTAATATATAAATTTCATTATGTGCTTTAAAGGATAATTATTTTAACAAAAAAAAGTTAATAATAATAATAACGAAATTATGCTGGGGTTGAGATTTTTTCACTTTAGAGAGAGAGAAAAAATGATTAAATCGACCATTTTAATACACATCCTAAACCAACACCTTTAAACTGTGTTTAATTTCCTGAAAACCTGAAAAATGTGTGAAAGTTATACATTTTTTTCACACTTTGTATACGAAAAATTCTTTGCCACCTTTTGTACACAGGGGTTGTGTATGTAATTAATTTTAAGTAGAAACGTGTGGAATAGAATTTTTTACATACAGGTATTAAATGAGCATATTTTTATTAAAAAATGTTCTTTATTGTTACAGCTAGAAATAAAACGGTCGATAAAAGGTAAGTAAATTGATTTTCGGCATAAATTACCAAACAGAACGAGATAACAATAAAAAAAATGGATGTATAATTAATGGAGAATGATGAAAAGGTCATACAGGTAGCAAGATTATAACAAAAGCAATTAATATTAAATGAAAAAATACAGTGGAATTAGTTTAACCTTGTCAAAATTATGAGATTTTAATTATAATTATTTTATAATGTCTAACAATACTTTTTTTATCATCTAAACACGATATATTCCAGTCTAATTGTACCATAAAGTGATAAATTGTGTATTTTTTTGAATAGCCTTCAAAAATCATTGTTAATATTGAAGGATGATATACTCCAATAAATGCAAATAATAATAAAAAAACGAAAGAAAATCCAGCATCACTTATACAGGGTGATTCAATTTAAACTTACACTAAAATTATGTAATAAACTAGACCCGTTATTATATAAAGAAAAAAAACTTGTTTTTGACAGTGTTTTAGAATTGATTCTGTTTTTATTTTTAGAAAGACGTAATTTTATTTTTAGAATAATACAAACCGCTCTAGTTCCTGACACACATTTATATTTATAAACAAACAAAACTGGTTTTTGACCTACATTTTTATATGTAAACAGAAATCCTTCTCATAATTTTGTTTCTGACAGAGGTTTTTCATAAAGTAAATCCAAAATTTGGTCAAAAAATCTCTTGCAGTTTTTGAAATAAGTTTGAAATAAGAAAAAATTGAATCACGCTGTATATACAACGAATACGAGTATATTGTATGAATATGAAAATGAAACCGCACATTAATCAAAATTATATTTGAAAAAGCAGTTTTTCTGTGCGTGTTAGGGCGTTATACGACGACATATTATATAATATATATAAGAAAAGGGAAAAATATCATCCGAAAAATGGTATAATAATATCCTATTTGTAGAGTCGTTTCTTTTGCACCCAGCAAAAAAATTTCCTAATGGCCATTATTAATTTTTTTTCTCCTTTATATGCTATAAGGTATATTAAAATATAGTGAATAAAACAGATATTCCTATATACATATAAAATTAGGGGATGATTAATATGGGAATGGCTATTTATAATATGTATAATAGAGTTTAATGCACCTGAGTGTGTGTCTGTGTGTGTGTTGGTCGATTTTCACCATTTCACTTCCAAACTACCCCCAGAAAACCATTATACCCGTTTATAATTCATACACGTAAATAACTACAGGGTTTTTGGTTTAATTAAAAATTAGCTTTTATTATTCAACAACAATATTCTCAAAAGATAAAATCAAATTACATACTTATTTATCATGTAAATTTTTTAATATTGTCAAAATAAATCCGTATATTTTTGTTAAAAATTTCATTGTTTACTGAAAAACCAAAAATTCAATTTAAAATTCGAATATTTATTATTATAAAATATATCTAGATTATCTATAGGGAAAATATTTTCACCCTTTGGCATTATTTAAATATTCCAATAGTGAAAATTCGGTTGAAAATCAGACATATGGCATGGGGGAGTGAATTTGTAATTCATATTATAGAATATTTACGTAATATGTTACTCCCCTTGTCAGATTAATATTAAATTTGAACGTATTAAGCTTTCCAGACTGGTTGAAAATGATTTATTTGTAAACATCAAGCACTATTAATTATTCCTGAAAGCTAATACCGAAAAACAGACACAACTATATTATATTATACACGATTTCAAGTATATTATATCGCATTGCATAACACGTATATTATTTACAGTTTAATCATTCAAATTGTAATTAAATAGTTTTAAAGAAAAGCTCTCTTCTTTTACTATTTTGTTGGAAAAGGCTTTAATAAATAACTTTCCAAATTTTACACACACACATAAACACAATAAAAATTCAAAGGATTTTCACATGCGAACGACAACGACGAACGATTTCAGATTTTTTTTCCTACTTTGTCGTTTTGTGAAAAAAAGATCTTATAACCCCAGCTCCCTTATAACAACACAACAACAACAACATGGGGGTGGTTGCTTTTTCCCTAGAATTTCGTACACACACACACATGGTTGAGATTTTTTTCTTTATTTTCTTTCGTCTGAGATTCAACTCGCTGAAAAATTATTACTAAGGCAATTTTTCAGTAAATTAACTAATGCCTTTTTCTTGCCATAAAATATATATATATGCATATAATATACATGGAGTGAAGGGTTAAATAAAATTAGAATTTACATCAAACTTTCGTCTATATAAATTTAGTTATAATAATTTAAATGAAATTTCAAAGTTGGGAATAAATTTTTAATTGAATTTGTTGATGGAAAAATTGTTAAATGTACCTACTAAGGGCCACTTTAAAAAACTACAATTCTAAAAAAAATAACACTTTAAATCATATTTGTACAAATAGTGGAAGTCATTATATTTTTTTAACTAACTAATTATTTTTGCTTGTTAGTATCTAAAGTTCATCATTAAATTGTGCAACTTTTTGACATGATACCGTTTTATATCAGTAGGATATTTGATATTAATAAGGATTTTCAAAGTTCAATTCGACATATACCGTAAGAAAAATTATTATGAAAGTAAAATTTGAGATTTAATTAAACTAAAACGATTATACTTAGGTACATTATAAAATGTTATTGATCTTATCGATGAAATTTACATAATTTTTCATAATAGTCAACATTCCAGCATCCAAGAGCAAAACAGGACTTGTATAAATGTGTATGTGTGCTGTTTTAATAAATAGAAATAGCAGGTCGTTGGCTTTTTCATTTATAACATGTAAAATGTAGATAATAAAACGTGAATGAAAGAGAGAGAATTATTTATAAATATTTATATTACGAAAAAATATGCAAATTCTTTTAATTACTACCCTGTATATTTCATTTTTTACACATTCCATGCCAAATATACCGTTATATCGTACATCAAACAAAAAAAAACATGTGTATATTCAAATGGCACCTCTAATAACTAGTTTTTCCTCTTAAAATTATATCTCTGTCGCATTTTTTTATTATAAAATTTACAAGAAACATTCAATACAGTTTAAACTATAAATTGTTCAAAATGGAAACGAATTAAATTAAACCATTCAAGTTATTTTATTTGTTTACTCCCCTTGTTAAAGAGGACATGAAAATAAATAAATTGCCCCCTTATATAACGAAAAAACAATAAAACCGTTTAATACTAACTATTTCCGAGTCTTATTCTTCTGTTGTCAACAAATAGCAATTAAACTTAAATAAATGGTTGGAAAATGGCTTCTAATGCTAATTACATTCAATGTTTTTCTTATACAAATGTTAACGGTAGAGAAAAATTTTATGTTTAATTTAAATCGAATTGTTAGTGTATCTTTTCTTATCATTTATTTATTAGTTGTGAATTATTAAGTAAAAATTTTTTATTTAATTAAATTATATACCTCTTATCTATTACATGTAAGGGTTCACTTGTAATATAAGGGTGAAATTCTCCACTAATAAAATCACTGTTTAAATTGCGTACATTATATATGTTCTCAACTTTAATTATTTTAAGTGATAAGTCGATGAAAGCTGAAACTTAATTATTTCTATAGTTTTTTATTTCGTAAAGTTTTACTAGATGCATTTATAATACATAAATATATCTAAATTTAAATGTATTATAACATTTCCATCACCTTAATACAGAAAATTTCTATTTTATAACTAAATTTTCCATTTGTCTACACGAAATCGTGAAACTTCAGGCATTTTCATATATGCTGAACACAACATTATATATATAATAATATCAAGGGATGGTTTTAACGAAATACACGACATAAAAGAGGTGTAAACATTTCTCTCATTCTTCACAAAGATATATATGTTAAAATAGTCAGTCAACTTTGACTTTTCATGGGGGTGTGGATCGTTGCATAAAGTACCCTGAAACTTGATGTATCTTTTGGGGTAGTAATAATACACAGTAAGCAAAAATCGCACACTTTTGCCCCAAGGGGCATAAAGGATAACAAGAATTTTGCACGTATGAGAATATCTTCACTTTATACGAGTACATATTATATATCTTTGTGATGGTTGAAGGGAGATGAAAAGCTGAAATTGTGAAAATTTTGTCCTAATATGAAGGATTATGTTTCTGGTATAAACAAAAGTGAAACAACTATAGGGAACGGCGATTTTTTTTTAAATAAATTGTAAAACCACTAAAAGAACCGAAAACGAAAGAAAAAAAACCAATACCAAGGACACATTAATGCAGCTTTCGTGTCAACGCCAACAGAAATAAATGAAATTCTTCACAACAGTGTAAAATGTTTTTATTTTTCTTTTGCAACAGAGTTGGAAAATGGGTGATTTATTTCAAAATGTTGAAAAATTAAAATTCCTTTCGTAAAATAAAAAAAAAACAGTACAATGGAAAACACCCACCACAAAAATGCAAAACAATAAAATCTTTTATGGAAAAATCAGCTCTTCTACTTCATTTTCACCTTTTTTTTTCTATATATACGTATATACAATTCTCAAGAATTTAAGGACCAATGTAACAATGCACAACTCTTATAATCTAGCTCCCAGGAGATGTTTTATTGTCGCCTTTATTGCCTTTTTCACACATCTGAAAGAATATACTGAAACACTCACACACACACACAAAGAAATAGGGAAGAGTTTTCAGTTTGTTGTGTGTGTGTGTGTGACTTTCATGAAAATTAATTTCGACTGTGTACTTGGTTTGCTGCTTGTGAGTTAAATTGTTAGAGAAGATTTATTTTTTTACACCCTTGTAACTCACTAACCTCATTCCTAAAAAGGGAAATTTTACAAGCTTGTACTACACCCTAACAATTTTCAAAATATAGTATAGAAAAAAAGCACACGCCAATTTAATTTATTTCTTTAATTACACATTTTTTAAATGTCCAACCATAAAGCACAAAATGCAAAGAAGAATTGGTTGTTAAATTAATTTTTCTTTAATTTATTACTTATAATTAGTGCTAAATAATCTCTTGTAGAATTGTATATTAATTTTTTTTATATTGTGATATAATTGTATATGCGAAAAGTTGTTCGAAAACAAAATAAAACAAACAAACAAACAAACAAAAGTCTTAATTTAATTGGTATAATATACCGTATAAACATACGTAATATAACATTTTTCTTTTTTACTGTACAACAAATAATTTTATAGTCGAAAAGTTATGAATTTTCATCATTTTATGTTTGCTTTTATTAACATTTTGCACAATATTGCTTTTGTGCTTTTATATATAAAATTTAACTGTATAAAAACATTTTATATTTTTCCTTAATTTTTTTTATAAATAATTAAACGCTTCAACTTTAAAAATAATAATATGTTTTTTATCGATTTCATATAAGAAGCTCTTCTCGTTTTGTCCTTTTTTTTCCCTTATCAGCCAATTCTTATATCCCTTGCCGGATTACTGCTGTCTTTTGCAACAATGATATTTTGACACCGTACGTTAAATTGGCATTATTGAGTTTTAGTAGTCTTGTTGTCACGTCTATTTTGTTACTTAGTGGTGTCCAGGGAAAGGAACATCATTACCTTCGCAACTTGTCACATCCTTTCTTTTCTTTTCCTGCATCCCTTAACTTCCCTTCGTTGTACAATAGATGCTATTTTTTTTTTCTCAAAGTACCAATTAAATAACGAAATTATTGGAAAAGGGAATTTTTTCCTATAAGAAGCGTGTTTATTTGTAAAATAAATTTTTTTTCTCGTTTCAATTACCTACTAAATTGCAATTGTGTAATAAAATACAAAGGTCCAAGACAATTTATCGTCTTCCTAGTTTTTTTTTAGAAAACTTTACAAGAAAACCACTAATATATTTGTTGAAATCTTTTGTTACCGGAAAAAAAACTATAGTTTAATATTTCATATAATATAATAAGTTTAAATCACCAAAAGTTTCTTGAAAAACTTTTGAAATAATGAACTAATATTACATTTTCTTACAATATAAAATTTAGCTATATAAGGAACAAACAAAATGACATTTAATCCCAACATATATAAAATGAATCGTCCCTTTTACTTAAAATATATATATCACATAATATACATCAGTGACAGGACCAAGAAGACATGAACAATGTTAAAGAGAAGTGAGTGGACGGTTAAACACACATTTCCCAGTTTGAATATTCGCTTGACTTGGGATTCCAAACTATTATTATATAGTTGAATCCATTGCTTACTTCAACCACTCACTCATACCACTTTTATACTAACAGTTATATACTGGCATAAGAGTATATAGTTATGTCCTTAGATTTTCCAACTTAAAACATTCCTTTCTCTCTTTAACATTACATTTCAGCCATTTCAGCTACTAATACATACACATAATATAACAACCAAATAATGGGCTACTTTTCAGTCGAGATAGCAATCCGGGAATCTCTTGAATCAATGTACTGTTAAATGCTTATGACATTACATGAAAACATACATATAATATATTCTGAGATAAATAAATGTTCAAAGCAGAAACAATTCGATAGTATATGTCTCTTTAGGGAATTATTATGTTGTTATCAAAAAATGAAAAATTTTCTAGTAAATATGCATTGTTTGATAATTTTCACCGTCACTTCCAAACTAACAACATAAATCTAAAGTGGAAAATAAGGGCACAAGAAACTTATATATGTTCACCACATGGCTTTACCACAAAATATCATCGATTATTATTCCCCTCTATAGTATATTACAAGAGTAATTTAACTGTATATACCTACCACTATTTTAATTTATGTTTTTTATGTTATCTTTTTTAATTACGTTTTTATTACGCGACTTAGTATAGTTTTATGCAATTTATTTCCATCCACATAGTGCCGAATTAAAAAAAAACCGTAATTAAATAAAATTATAGCTTTACAGTTTGTAAATATATACAGATTACAGAATGTTTATTTTATACGTTTACAATGTTTTCGGTAGCAAAAATAATAAAATATACAATAATAACTTGAGAATAAAAAAAAACTAACACTTATATATTATTTATAAAGTTTATTTCTGGTATGAAATGAAAAATAAAGTTTCTTTCACATATACCTATATATTTGAAATGATTTTATTACGAAGAATTTTCTTTAGAAAATTCACTATATATGTGTATTATGTATGTATGGATAAGGTGGCAAAAAGGTACGATAAAGTTGTATAAACTTTTCAAAAACAAAAACACACACCTACAAAATGTTTTGTGAATCAAAAGGACAACTTATCCATAAATATTCGTAATATATACAACATATATATTTATAATAGAAAACTTAAAGGAAAACGGAAAGTTAAGAAGTAAAAACAATGAAAATAGAATTTTGTACATATTCTGGTAAGATGAAAATTTAACCAGGTTTTCTCCACATTCTCTGGTTTTGTTCTATGCAAATTGATAAAAACTTCCGGTAAACACTGTTTTGTTTCTATTTCCGGGGTGTTAGTTTAATTAAAGCCTCAACACAACAACAATACAAAACTAATTTTACACATTAATGAAGATGCATTCGAAAATTCCATACAATTAACTGTTTTATCAAAAAAAGAAATCACAGCACGTTTAATATTTTATCTTAAAATTTAAAAGATAAAAAAATTTCATTAAAATAGCAACATCAAAGATGAAAATAATATAAAATAGCGGAATTTTTTTCTCATTCTTTTCCAATTAGGGATTAAAATGTGATTCTCATTTTTCTCACAATTACCGCCTTCATAAAGTCCTCTTTAATTTGCACTTTGCACAAAAAGAGCTTTAATAATGAGTTGCTTTTTCCCTATGACAAATTTTCTTACAGTATAAATATAAGGTGATGATAATAAAGTTGGTAAACTTTCTCTTAAAACAAACAATATAAACTGAAAAGCCATTTTATACACCTATACATATAATTTTGTTGTTCAAATATGAATTTAAACAATTCAATTTACTTTTGCAACAATTTCTAATCAATCTACCACCTATTTAGTTTATAATTAAATGGAATCAACAACAATCTAACTAATTTTACACTTTAATGAAGATATATTCAAGTGGAATTATACGATCAAATGCATACAATTTATCTCAACATATATTGGTTAAATAATTTCGCTTGGATTTAAAGAAGAGTGCCTTCTTTTCGAGCTTTAGCGCATTATATATATCAAAGTGAAGTAGATATAAAAGCATTAGACATTAAGATCTAGTATATTTTAGAGTCAATGCATAGGATAAAAAGAAAGAAAATCGCGTTCGTACATATACATAGATGGTTGATTAAAAAAAAAACTCACCCATTTTTCATCTTGGGGGAAAATCTCTTATCAAGAACGACGAAAAGATGTTGCTGCAAAGAAAAAATACATTATTTAAATTATCTACAAGAAAATTTTTTTGTAGATATCACTTGATTTCTCATCAAGGATTTTTTTTGAATTAAACATAAAGGAAATTCAAAATGTTAACATATATTTATAATGTATAAAAATGTACTCGTATGTATTTCCGCATTTTAACGAGATGGTATATATATAAGAGCTTCAAAAACATTTTTGTTGTTGAAAATTAATATTATACGTGATAAAAGGTCATAAAGGGCACAAAGTAAATTACGTGCACGATAATAATCGAGTTTAGGGAAACCTAATAATAATAATAATGAACACACACACAGAAATATTCTTGTGTATTTGTTTAAATATAGGTATTTTTGGTAAAAAAAATCTAACCAGATAAATCACAAATTTATGTTATTAGTTTTGAATATAGCAAACTTGTTGAAAGTGCAATTTGAAAAGTAATATTAAACAAAAGTTTACCATAAATACAATCAGGTATTAAAACAAACACAAACAATTTAAAACGATTATTATATTCTGCGGTACAACACTTTTCACAAATTTAATTAAAAGCAATTAAATGGTGCAGTAATTACCATCTGTTAAATCAGTTTTGATATGCAATTCAATTGTAATTTTCAACTAATTGAACAAAAGACATTTTATATATCAAACAAAATTAAATGTTTAGTGTTTACATATTTTTTAATAAATGGATTTCAATTTTTCCAAAAACAAATTTCATAATAGTAAAACACATTCAAATAATGTTTGCAATTAAGACTAATTTGAATGTTATCCACATAATCATAAAATTTTGACAGAACAATGTCTTTTAAACACAAATGTTACCAAACAAATTTTATACTATATCACAAAACTTAATGAGTTTTGTGTTAAATGAATTCGAAATTTTGTAAATAAAACATTTTATTTAAAACACGCACATCTCGTTATCGATTTACAATTTATTAGAAAGTAAATGGAAAGAGTCATATATTAAAATTAGGATAAAACTGTGGGGGCATTAAGTATAAAAAAAAATTTAGTCACGCAATTTGATTTTCTACCACCCCACAAAACAATTACAACCTTTTGTAAATTTTCTTTGCACACACAGACAGTTTCTCATCTTATTCTATACTGTGTGTTCGTTTATTTCCCAGAGCCTAAACTAAGACAAGTTTTCATTTAATTAAGCAATAAACTTTGCTATTTACGCTTAATCCATTATAACCTGAAATTATTCATAGCATAGCAGTGGAATATAGCTATATAGCGATTATTCGTGTATGCCTCTTTCCATTTTAATGATTTAAACAAACATAGAGAATAGAATGATGAAATAAATTAAATAAGTATTTAACGTTTGGCATTTTTTCTATTCCTTTTATATTAAATTAATCGTTCTGTCTTTTACAATGAAAATTTAGATGGTTTTTGGGGTCTTTTTATAAAACTATGCGATATAAGAGGGTGTTGACTGTTGAGTTTAATAATCTACCCCCTAAACAGTATTTTATAAGTTACAGAAACACTTTTGTAAAGCTTGAATGAATTCCCGTTTAAAATAATTAAGAAAAAGTAAATGGATTTTTTTCTAAATAATATATTCATTTCTATAGTTAAAGCAAGCGTAAATTGTAATTAATTATAATTAAAAAGTTATTTAAATGTTAAACTAGAAAAATAAATCAACAATATAAGTATTTTCTTATTTCGTATTTTTGGAGGAAAAAAAAACGTATTTTTAACAAGATTTTCTGGATTCTATTTTCGGTTTCAAACTGATATTATCATCAGTTATACTGGAAAAACTTATTTATCTTTAAATAAAATCGACAATTTTATTTTCCCCCCATTTTTTCTATTGAATTTTTCAATAATAACAATAAATCTGTATAAATATAGAGACGAGAATTTGATTTAATTTATGAAAATTCAATTTAAAATAATTTTTTTCTATCAAAATTTATTTTTATTGTCTATAAGAGATATGTTTTGGAAAAAAGGAAATTTTATGCATCATCAAATTTAAATTGTATAAAAATCGCCCATTTTTACAATAAATTAGAAACGAAAGACATTTTGGAAACAATAAAAACATTTTTTCTTTAAAAAAGAAAGCTCAAAGCTTCATATATGTAAAATACGTGAATTGATCAAAATGTCTGACATAAAGATAAGATGATGTAAGTATTCTTATAAGTCATTGAAGCGAAACTTTAAGATTATCTCAACTTGTACTATTTTGGATTCTGCTTTTCTACATTATATTATGTTGTCAGATTAACTACTGAACTTGAGGGAAAAGATTTTACTTAACAAACTATTGGAGTATTATTGTTCTTTAAAGCAACTTGTTGAAGAGGATTTATATTGTACAAAATTTAGCTAAATAAAAAACCTATAAATCTACTTTAAATTTTCTATAATATTGATTTTCATTGTTAAACATAATCAAATATCATTGTGTTCGATAATGATAATTTGAACTATTGTTCACGTAATAATAACATGAAATATTCATATGTAATATCATTTGTTCCAGCAATATAAAAGCAATCTTTTTACCGAAAATTAATTACCAAAAGGATTAAATTTTTTGATAAACTGTACAATTAAAAATTGTCGGATTATCTCAATAAATAAATTCTTATCAACTTCCGGCATTCTAAACTAAAAAATATACTATATCATCATCATAAGCTCGTTTTTCCCATTTTTTTTTTTAATATTCATTTCCAACAACTGTTTTCTTTTTCCGCTTTGTCAAATACGATTTCATTTTGATATTTGAAAATGTGTTTTTAATCTTATTCGCTTATTATTATTTGAGATACGAGTTTTTCATTGTATAAACTTTAGAATTAAGCCAATACAATTTTCCCTAACCTAAACTAACTTTTGTGTGTGCATTTCATAATATCGAATTAGTTAAAACCTTTTGAATAACGTCATATAAATTGGCATCAATCTGATATTTAATAAAAAGAAATGAACAGATTCCAGTAAATTCATCCCTTGAGTGAACTTTATATATCTGGTCTAAAGGTGGGCTTGTTTCAAGTAATCTGCTTTATTCAACAAACTTTTGCATACGTGACTAACATTATAAATTGTTGAATTTCTAACTTTGTCTATTTAAAAATTTTACCAAAAAATTACTGTCTATTCCTCGTATTATTAAACTTTTTTCAAAGTACATACATACATGTAAATATTATACAATACGTGACACAATTTTTTTGCTTAAATGAAAACCGTTTTGCATATTGTAGTTTTAAATTAATTTTTTTTAAGAAATATTGCCTGAATGCACATTGAATTAATCAAACAATGAATTCTACTTTTAACATGTAATTACCTAATGTCTAAGTTGGAAATGTTTGTACATGTTATGAATTTTGAATTTATTATAACAATAATTTCAGAATGTCAAACAATTAATCCTCTTTCATACATAGTATACGAGAATAGAGGGAAAAAAATCAGATTAAATTAACAAACAATTTGATTCCTTGTCTATGTGTGTGTGTGGTTATATTTTGGGGATAGAATGTGTGTTAGGATGAGATAAGAGAGGGATGAAAATGGAAACAATATACACACATTCTGCGTACAATTCGTGTGTGTTTGAATGAAAGAACCCATCATTCAATTGTCTCAAATTTTTATCTTAATTGGCCCTTCAAGCAGTCAGTTAAAGTCTTTTTTTCCCTTCCCTCTCGTGTACAAAAGAAATAAATTTTCACCATTTGTTAGATTGCTTTTAATATAATGATGAAAAATAATTTGCTTTTAAATTATATGACATAAAAAAAAAACGGAGAGAGAGTGTCATGTTTTAAAATGAACATTTAACTTGGGAAAAATGTTAATAAAATTCTGTTTCAACCATCAAAGAAAATCTTTTGTTGGAAAAAAAATTCTACAACTTTTAAATTAATAAGAAAACTGTCTATAAAAAACATATTAAAAGATATTGCGAGTGATAAAATGCACATTAAAATTACGATGTGTAAAAATAAAAAAAAAAAAAAAACAGGAGGAAATTCTCTCAAAATCATACCATCAAAGAAAGTCCTTGTTATTTACTGACTTAGATGTATATTTTGGAGACGGTATACACATACATATAGTAGATTCGGAATAAAAACAAATGTGGAAAACGAGATAAACGTTTCGAAATATGAAAGGAATCTTTTGGGGATTCTTTGAGAAATAAACATGTAGATTGATAAGGAGGGTGCTGAATTCAGCCGTTTTTTCCATTAAACTTTTTTTTCGTATTCACAAATCTTAAAGCGCTTTATATTTACGATTTTTCACTATATATAACATTATTTAACTAAACATTATAGATTAAATTGATTGGAAAATTACATTCGATGTTGCTTTCGTGGTCTATGCTGAAAATTAACCCATTGAAAGTCAATATACATGTTATAAGTACCCTATTTTAGTGAATAGCTTCAAGTTTAAATGAAACTACATACTTATACATTAAAATAACAATTACTTTAAATTAGATTAATCTTGTTCAAGATGGCAATCATACAAACCACGTACTTTATATAAAACTAGAACGTTTCAACTGACTTTTTTTAGAGGAATATGAAATTTTTCAATCTCCATTAAATAAAATGTATTACATTTTTATATTATTAAAAATTTTAATATAAAATTCACTTCCTGTTGTATTATAATAAATTTTTGTTACAGTAAATAACATCCCGGAACTAACCAACATGTTCCTTATATATTTTTGGGCTGGTATTATACTAAGCTTGACCTCTGGTAAGTATTAAATTATGCATTTTATATATACATTTTTATATATAATGTAAAGTATAAACATCACGTCACTCAAATAAACTTTTATTTTTTTTTACTTTACCTACTAAATTTTATATTTATTTATTTATATGAAAACATAGTGAATAATTTATGTTTTCTAGACAATTTTATACAATATTTAATATTCAAACATCATAACTAATGTAATGTATATGTATATACGTATATATAAACATTAAACATGTTATAAAGTCTGCAATAGTTATAACTTGTACATGTTAAATTGGTATAAATATGAAATTTAATAAAACTGCTACAACAGCAATACAAAATAGTTTTTCTCATAATAGTACTCGTATATAGGGTTACAATTTTGAGTATTTCAAGAACTTAATGGGGTTAAAACAATTGTTTTTGTATAACGTATATAATAATATTTAATTCATACTATATCAACCGATTATCGAATAATTTTAAAAAACCAATATTAACAATTAGTTGACTGTTGACTGTAAAAAAAAATTTCAGTTATAGAAATTTCGAATTAAATTAATTTATTTTTCGATTACTTTATAACTAATAGTTTGGACAGTTTTATTTTAAATAAAATACAAAATATATTTAAATTTTAATTGAAATTCTTTTATTCTGTTCAATTTTTAACAAAAGCTTTATGCTTGATTGTTAAAAGTCGAAAAAAAAAACGCCTTTTTACATTATTCAGCAATTGGATTTGACAATGAACAGAAAAACAAAACAGTATGTGGTTGTTAAGCTTAAAAAGAAGTTTGACGATTTAATAAAATCCCCAATATATATATACAGTAATAGAAAGTTGAAAATTTTAAAAGCCCCTTTTTTTCATCATAATATCAGAAGAAAAAAAAACCGAGAGAGAGGCTTTATCATCCCTAAAATACAAGTCAAGTGTGAAATATGCAATCACTCTTTGCCAAACGATTTTTCCATATTTCCTGTATACACCCTCATGTTTTTTTTTTTTTTAAAAAAATCAGGGTGCAAATACATCAAATATTGTCATCTTTACTAAACAACAGCAAAAAAAAGATAAGAAAAAGACACTCACGTTAAATTCCATTATATAATCGAAAATATAATAATAATTTGTAAGGTAGCATATTTAAATTGTATTATTCCACCCCCACATTTCTATCTACCACCATTTTGCACTCAACTAACGCAAATGAATAATGCCTTTAAGGAATTTGTACGTGCTTCTGGCAAGTTAACCGCTGAAGAACAATATAATTATATCCTATCTTTAATACGAGCGAAGCAAACGACTTATACATGCATAATACATATAGACATATACATATATTTAACTATAAATTTAAAGCCATCTGTGCTACACTACTAACTATTAGATTCGTTTTCTTATTAGACTTAAAGATTTATTAAATGGCACACACAGACTAATCTAAATGACATATTGTTTTACAAATGCAAACACTTTAATCCAAAAGATTAATCAACTCTTAAACAAACAAATAAATGATAATACGTTTTTTTTAAAAAAAAATATGGTATATCCTGAAAGAATTTCATATTTTGCAACTTTGTTTAAATAAAATGCAATAAAATTACATATATAGTCACGTATCGTATCATTTTTATTGGCCAATAAATAATACAACTACATTTTTAGTTTTTACGTATTTTTTGAAGAAAAATATGTATATATTTTGATGTAAATTTAAACAGACATTCATTGGCTATCAATTAATTGATATATCACGTGTTATTCTTGAGGGAATAATCGATCTTACCACTATTATTTAATAATAGAAGAGATAACAAGTGTGAGAAAAAAGGATAATGGTGAAATTTTCAACAAGGATAATTTAATTGCACTTTTAACACTTATTCAGTCAGTGTATATATAAATTGTAGATTGAAAGATTATAGATAAGAGATTTTCTGGTAAAGAGGTATTAATTCCTTTCGTTCTTCTATATCTATAGGGAAAAAACTGTTACTGAAAGGTAAACACTTCTATAAATCACTTGCACTTGCAATTTTTCCCTAACAAAATAACGTTGTTTATATGTATATATGTTGTAATATATTACAAAATTGTGACTAAACACATACAAATTGCGTTATAATTCATAAAAATTGAATAAGTTGTTCAAACTATAAATCATATTTTTCACACATTGTGCATTTTATTATTAAAAACAGTTACACTATGACACTTCAACATTAAATTGTTTTTTTTTTTGCAAAACAGACAAACATTGTAATACATTATATGTAGTTTATGCCCAAAAAAAATGCACGACCATTTCCCGTTTTTTTTTTAAATTATATATGCATATTATATACATCCTGAATTGGTAACATACAAATTTATATTTTAACAATTTTATTGTTTCAGTAAAATGAATTTTTTTCATTTGAAAAAATACCGTATAAATTTTCATTTGTGCGTTTCTTCGCTTGACAAAGCGGCTTAACATTTTCCAACATCAAAACTTATTTTGTGTACAACACTTTCTAAATATAATACACTCTTATTATTATATTACTTTGTAATTCTATCTTTTACTACCGAAAATTTCCCGTATACATAATAATGCCTTCCACAATTTCCTTTTCCACTAATTGCACGGATTTTTCATTAGTATACGAGGATGGGGGGTTTAATGAACTTTTGTGTCTCTATATATACTCGAAAATGACAAAACCTATTTAAATTTACATACACATAAATACGAAAATAGTTTTATATAAGGAAAAACGACTTCATTATTATGTCTTGTAATTAGTGTTGCAAAAAAAATACAATACAATATAAAAACTATTTAGTTGAAACGTGTTAAATGAACAACACGCAATTGCAAAGTTTAATATTAAAAAAAGTCACCCTCTCATCCCATCACCCCCGTCTGATCAAACGAACAAAGTCATTCCTTTTAGCGCGCCAACGAAAGTAATTAAAGAAATCGTTTTATACTACCCAACCACCTCCTATTTCTAACTTCAATGCCTTTAATAATCATTACTTTACTGGTTTTGCCCGTTTATACAATTTTCGTGCTGGGGATTAAGTTGTTGGTGGTGGTGGCGGTGATGGGGTTGTACGCCGCGTAAAAGGGGGGCTGTGTGCTCCTCTCTCTTAAATTGTCTAATACTCCATTTTGCCATTTTGTTAATTAACTTATTTATCCGGACACACTATCAATATCGTTAAATTAACTAGAAACAACGTGACGAAAAAACTTGTAACATAATTAAAGCTCTGTTTTGCAACAGTTTAATTAAAATATACAAAAAAGAAAGTACATTTCTAAATATACATCGTCTGATCAAAAAGTAAGGTGACTTTTGATTTTTATTAAAAACTATTTATTTTTTCATCATTGTTTATGTTGTCCCCTTGAAAGTAATCCCTGTTTGATATAACACACTTATGCTAGCGCTTTTTCCATTCCTCAAAACACTTCTGATAAGCACTTTTACGTACAGCTTTTAGCTCGTCCAGCGATGCAGCCTTTCTCTCTTCAATCGTTGCAAATCTCCTTCCTTTCATGGGTCTTTTCAGTTTTGGGAATAGGAAGAAGTCGCAGAGGGCTATATCTGGTGAATATGGTGGCTGAAGCATGATTATGGTGTTGTTTTTGGCCAAAAAATTATTTACAAGTAACGATGTCTCTGGTCACAATTAAGCAGTTTCGGAACAAACTTTGCTGACACACGTCTCATGCCCAAACAATCCGTTAAAATTGCTTGAGACAAACCAAACGAGATACCCACATTTCTCTAATAGTGTTTCGACGATTTCCCAATACTATTTTCTTCACTTTTTCCACGTTTTCATCTGTTATTGACTTTTTGGGGCGTCCAGAACGAGTTTTATCATTAACATCTTCCGGTCTTCTTGGATGAGCTTATACCACTTATAAACATTTTTTTACTCAGAGCAGATTCACCGTATGCCACTCTCAAGATTTCAAGTATTTTGGAGCATTAATTCCATTTTTTAACACAAAATTTAATGCAAATTCGTTGATCCATTTTATTCTACAACAGAAAATCGCCGATCTCGCAAAACACTTCTAAGATTTATGCCTCTCACAAAAAAACGACGAATGCTATTTAGCTGAAACTTTAATATATGTTCACGAAGAGTGTCTCAACATTAGACAAAAAAAAAAATAAAAAATCTACTGTAGAAACCCGCTAAAATCAAGTAGTCACCTTACTTTTTGATCAGACCTCGTATATAACCGGTGTGAAAGTGAAAATAAGGGAGCTTTTCCTCCCCCATATTTTGAGTTGAGCAAATGTCAGAATAAATGTATCGTAAGAGTATCATTTTGTTGTGTGATATTCTTGGGAAAATGTTGAGACAAAATGAATAATGACGTATAAAATATAACGTACACGACAAGATATGTACGTATATAAAACGTTTCCGACACATTTAATTATCAAAATAAGTATATAATAATATATGTATAAATGTAGGTATATTGGATTAAGCTGTAGAAATAGATTATGAGGGTTTTTGGTGGAAAAGTTTTTGAATATGAGTAAATATTTTTAAGTAAATACTCCAATTTCATCTGTATGCGAAAAAGGGCCTAACAAAATATTATGTATATGTTGGGCTATGATATATGAAAAACAAAGTGAATAGATATGTATGTGCTTTTCGTTTTTGGTTTACATTTCGGATATTGAAATGCTAAAAAATATATATAGTAAAAATGCCTTTATGGAAATTGTTTCTTTT